>JAAGEH010000076.1:1580821-1603247 GCA_011751065.1 Lasiurus cinereus | reverse complement strand
GCTGAGGCTGAGGCTGAGACCCTCGTGCTGAGGCTGAGGCTGGGACCCTCGTGCTGAGGCTGCGGCTGAGACCCTCGTGCTGAGGCTGAGGCTGAGGCTGAGACCCTCGTGCTGAGGCTGAGGCTGAGACCCTCGTGCTGAGGCTGAGGTGCTGAGACCCTCGCGCTGAGGCTGAGGCTGAGACCCTCGTGCTGAGGCTGAGGCTGGGACCCTCGTGCTGAGGCTGAGGCTGAGCGGTGCGTCCTCGGCTCTCGAGCCGCCAGGGCACCTGCCCTCAGGGCTTCCGGTGCGGCTCGGGCCGGGCCGGACCTGCAGGAGCGAGCGCCGGTGCTGGTTCCCTTAACCCCTGCGACCCCGCGGCCCCCCGCTCCCCCCCACATGTGTGTGCTGCCACTGTGGCAGCAGGAGGAGGTGTGCTCAGTGGGTAGAGCGTCAGCCGGCAGACTGAAGAGTCACTAACGGCAGAGCCTGCGGAGGACTTGCTGCTCCAGACCCACCCGTGACTGATAATTCTCAGGGGGAAAGGGGTGTGGGGTATACAGGGAGAGACTGGACAAAAATCATACACCTATGGATGAGGTCAACGGGACGGAGGGAAGGGTGGGAGCTGGGTGGAGGGGTGCTATGGAGGGGAAAAAAGAAAAACAAATGTAATAATCTGAATAATAAAGACTTAATTTAAAAAAAATAAAATAAAATAAAAAATAAAATAAAAATCAATAAACTATTCTTTAAATAATAAAAAATAAAATAAAATAAAATCAGATATGAATCTGTAATCTGCAAGTGCATTGTGCAGTAGGCCTGCCATTATGGGATGGGGTGGGGATAGTGTCTGTCAAGGGTTCGGCATTGCTTTGTGGTTAAATACATGGGCTTTGCAGACCTAATATCTGGGCTTAAATCCAGATTCCATCTAATATAAACTTCATTATTTGGGGCATATCACTGAGCTCCCACATTCACTATTGATCTCTCCCCCAGTCATTTGCAGGGAATGCATCCAAGGGTCCCAGGACCGCATTGTTGTGAAATGAGGACTATAATCTACTTCAAGCGATTGGTGTGCGAATCAACTGAAATGATTCATAATATCAGTGCAAATTCTTTCAAATGATGGAAGTCTACATCGTTAATAAAAAATCAAAAAATCAAAAAAAAAATGTTTAAAAAAAAAAAAGGGCGAGGTTGGGAGGGGGCGCGGTGAGCGGGAAAGCAGGGCGAGCAGAGGGGAAATGCGGCGGGATTATTGTGGCTGCGAATTAATAAAATGTACCCGTGCAGATGCTTTTCATCCCCGGGATTTCCGCGGGCTTTTTCGAAATGTATTTACTTGGAACTGGTTAAATGCACCCTGACCTAAACCAACATTTGCAGGTCACTTTTTCCGGGACCCGGGGGGGATGCAGGATGAGACCTTCTCCCCGCGCCCTGACGCAGGGACGAGGCTGGCCAGGTGCCGGGGACGGCTGCCGGGGTCCCCCCCCCACCGCAGGCGGCCGCCGCTCCACCCGCCGCCGCCCTCCTCCTCCTCTCCCCCCCCCACGGGCACCCCGGGGGGTGGGGCTGCGGGCGCGCGCGCGGCCTGCGCCGTGACGTCATAATCGCGACGCCGGGGAACCGGCTCTTAGCAACGGGCCTGGCGACGGCCTCCCGCCCCCGCCGCCGCCGCCGCCGCCGGCTCCTCCGCGACCGCGCTCTGCCGCCGGCGCTGGCTCGGCCGGGACGGACCCCAGGGGACCCCGCGCGTCTCCACGGCGGCGGCTGAGGCGGATCTCAGCATGAATGGCAGCCGAAGAGGTAAAAGGGGGCGCGCCTCGCGGGCCGGGGGGCACCGGGGGCACCGGGGATCCGGGCCCGCGCTGGGGCCGAGGCCGCGCCCCCGGCGCCCTGCGTCCGGCCGGCGGCTCCCTGCTTGTCTGCCCGGAGGACCGGAGCGCCGCCCGGGGCCCTGGAGCAGACCCTGCCCGCCCCGGGGGGTTCGCAGGTCCGCTGGTGGCCCGGAGGCCCGCTCCCCGGAACTCGGGCCCCCGTCTTTGGGGAGCGGACCCCCCCGGGCCCCCTCCCCCCGCTGCACCTCCGCCGGCGTGGCCCTCGGCCTCCTCGCCTCCTGAGCCAGGAGCGCCCGTGCCGCCGGGCTCCGGAGGGCGCTCGCAGCCCTCGGTGAAGGCTCCCGGGTCCCCCGCTTTAAAGTTGGACCGGAATCGCCGCGAACCGGGTGCTTCAGCGCGTCGGTTGGGGGGGGGCGAGGGGCTGATAGTTTGCTTTTCTGGGTGAGTTTGCCGATGATGCTGCCTGTGTGCCTGGCCGGCCACCCACCGTGTCCGTGGCGCAGAGCTGATCCCCAGTGGCCAGGCGTCTGTCTGTCCTTGACCGACACGCTCAGGGTCAAGCGGACCTCGCCGCGAGCCAGAGGGGGCCCCCCCCTCCCCCCGTAACAAAATCTCCACCAAGCGGTGGCCCAGTCGAAATCATTTGCATCTTCACTGTCTGTCTGACCAAGGAGCACTCCTTTTTCAGGCCCAGTAAGGCAATCCCTAGAGTTGAGACGCTTGCCTCCGGACTCAGAGCTCTTAGCTGTCTAAGGAGGGGCCTTTGAAAACCGGGGTGCTAGATATGGTTTGGGTCACGTCTTGCTTTGAATATGCTTGTGCCTTTATTACATAGGCACAAGCATATTACTCGAAACAAGTGCTGTTCTCAATGTAGGGGACAACTATCCATTAGCCTAAGTTCCAGAAACCACAAGCCAACATGCTTTTTCCTCCCTCTTTGTCTTACATTTTATTTTTCCCATCACCATGAATCCCCCTTAGGCCCTTTTCCACCACCTCCCATGCACCACCACCCACCCCCCCATCACCCCTGCAGTTGCCACACTATTTTTGTGGTTTTTTTCAGAAATTTTCTGTTTCCAAGTTCTCTCTTTACTTGATCCATAGACACCCCGTTAGGTAGGATCCTCATTTCACAGTGAATGAACACTGGAGACTGATAAAGTCAGAGCTCATAAAGGACACAGTGAGTGTCAGACCAGGCGTGGACTCGGGTGGCGAATTGAAACCCTAGAGCCATTGTTTTTACACATCATCCCATCTAGTGTTACAGAATTTACCAGGTGACCAAAAAAAATATGTAAGAGTACCCGGAGATACAGGACACATTCATTTATTTTCAGATGTTTCACATGTACTAGTACAGCGACGCGGGTCAGTTCTCCAAATTGTGAGTAAGTCAATCCGGAGGAAGCTTTTTCTTTGGGTTTTTTTTTTGGTCCCCCAAATAAGGGTCAGACTTCCGGACCTTTCACAGGCTTTGCAAAAAGCCCCGTGTGTTGGGATGGGGGCCATGAGACCACATCCAAAGGCCTGGCCTGGCACCAGCACTGATACCCCCCCTGGGGGTTGTGTATTGTCCATGGTTTATGGCTTTTATAAAATGGGGGTATTTAGGCCGGAACCGGTTTGGCTCAGTGGATAGAGCGTCGGCCTGGGGACTGAAAGGTCCCAGGTTCGATTCTGGTCGGGGGCATGTACCTTGCTTGCGGGCACATACCCAGTAGGGGATGTGCAGGAGGCAGCTGATGGATGTCTCTCTCTCTTTCATTGATGTTTCTGACTTTTTATCCTTCTCTGTAAAAAATCAATAACATGTATTTTTTTTTTAATGGGAGTATTTAGGTAAACAGGTCTTGCAAGACCAGATAATTAAGGAAGGGGCAGTGACTAGACTATAAGCTAATAGGAATGTGCATCAGGGAATCAGTCAGGCTGCTAGCACCCCTCTCCCCCAATGTCTTATTTTCATCACCAGAGGTGGGGGCATGGGAAAGGAGACATGTAAAATTTAGAATATAGTAGACTTAGTAAGTTCTCAGTATTTATTTAATTATTTTTAAAAATGTGTTCCTGTCAAAATGTAAAAAGTTTATCTAATTTAAGTAGCTTCATGTTCAGGATATATAATATATATAGCAATCATTGTTACTGATTTTGAATTTTTAAAATAAATATAATATTCAACAAATATCTGTGGTAGTCAGTTTCTCTTAGATCGTAATTATTATTGCTGATAAGAAACCATAAATAATTTTAGCCAAAGTATTTAATTTTACTTGAAAAGATTGCACTTTCTAAATTTCTTAGGTATCAGAATGCAAAATATTAAGACACCACCTAAAGTAAAAAAAAATCATGGTTTTCTTTTGTCATTTTCTTTTTGGTATCCCATTTTTTTGACGTTCTTTTGTAGGGCAAACTTTCTGTATGGTGATGTAGTAGAAAGAATATCACTTACAAAAGAGTGCGCTATTTACTAGGTAATCTTCAGCAAATCACTTTCACTCCCTGGGCCTTAGTTATCTGTCAAACGGTGGACTAGATCCTCCATCAAGTCTTCTTTCCAGCTTCTCCAAGGGGGGGTGGGGAGAAATGATGAGGGTTACAAACTGCCATTCACTCTGTTATCAATGGCTTAGGAAGGAGTGAAGAAAAAACCTATTAGGATAGATAAATAAAAATTATTTTTTAATCTGTCGGTTCAAAAGAGACACTTATCAGTGGCATCAGATCCCTAGGCTCCTGGCATTCCTGGGAAATTCTGCCTAAGAAACACCTTCACCTTCTTCCGTTGCTTCTGGCTGTCTCAGTGGCGACACATTGTGGGGAACTGGGCTGCTTGTGCATACTGATGAACTTCATACTCTATCTAGCAAGACCTTCCATCTCATGGACAGGATTTTAGTCCTAGTCTACTTAGAGGATGATGTTTTTTTCCTGGCATTTGGGTTGAGACTACTTTTTCATGCCCCTTTGTATCAATCTGGGTCCAATCAGAAGATGGGAAATGGTTTAAACAAGGGAAGTTTAAAGCATTGTTAAACTAGCCCGAGCCCGTGTGGCTCAGTTGGTTGAGTGTCCTCTTGTGTACTGAGAGGGTTGCCAGGTTCAAGTCTGGGTATGTGGGTTGGATCCCCGGGTTGGGGCTCCAATGGAAGGTAATCAACCAATCACTGCTTCTCTCTCCCTCCCTCTCCTTCCACGCTCAATAAAATCAGTTTTTAAAAATTTAAAAGAATTGTTAAACTATCATAAAAGAGTAACTATAAGACATAAGAAATCTCTCTGTGGTATCCAAGAGCTAAGGGAGAGTGCTCAAGGAAGGACAAATTTGGAAGGGGGATCCAAGCAAGAGGAGGAGGGTGAGTTAGACGAGATGAACTTTTAAGACTCTATCTTTTAAACATTTAAGTTCTGATTCTTTTTAACATATGTATTTATTTTACATATAGTAACAAATGATTTAATTTCTAATTTACTCAGTTACTTTGTAAGAGGATTATTTTTTTTAATTAATTGTAGGACAGACTATGATTAACTAAAATAGTTTTATCATACCTCCAAGTCATTTAAAGCTCTCATAGGTCAGTAGTGTATAGGATGAAATCAGTATATATCAAATAACATAATTTATGTATTTATCATTTTACTCAGTGAAACTAAAGTCTCAAGAAAAAGCTGTTTTGAAAATAACATTTCTTAAAAGAGAAAACTTTTGATCAATGGCTGCAGAATTTTTGTCTGATATATCATTTCTGGTTAGTAACATGATAGAATACAATTTTAAACAACTCTAGTATTACCAGTAAGTTTATTATTTCTTAAATGTTCAATATTGTTTTCTCTGTGAAAGTTGTGTTTTGTTTATCCTAATTCATGTTTTTTTGGTTAAAAGTCAGAGCAAGCTCTGTCCTCCCCAGATCTGTTCCACCGTGCCTATTTAAAGGACACTTGAGCACCAAAAGTAACGGTAAGTGAGGTACTTAAAATGGTGAAAGGTTGTTTGGTAAAGATTGACTGTTGATTTGTAAATTATGACACGATGAAAAAAATTTTTAATCACTATTTGAACTTTATATTATTGATTAGGTCTTTTAGGAACTCTGGAGGTTAACTTAGGTGTTCCTCATTTCAAACTAGCATTGAGCGCTGGATGTGGACCTGGCTTCCCCCTTCTCCCTGCTCAGCCCCAGCCCAGCTCTGCCCCTTGCTGGCAGACTCCCTGCTCTGAGTTTTGCCTGCCTTGGTGAAAAGGTGATTTGCAGGTTGTTATAGGCACAAGCACTGAAAAGGAAAAGCTGTGCAGAGAAGATGCACTTCACATAAGGAAATAAGCACAGGCTTCTTCATTCAAGTGGATTTCTAGGTCCTGTGAAAGGACAATATTTTAAAGCCTTTACATTTTTAATGGAAACTTAAAATACATTTTAATAATTACAGTTTGTAAGTTTTAAGTCTGGGTTATTCAAAATAATTTAAAGGGTTGTTGTTTTTTTATTTACATGAAAAATCTTTGATACTCGTTCCTCCAAATGTGAAGGGACGATCACATTTTCACTTATTTCTTTCTAACAAACTATATATACACATAAGGCCAGAATAAAACTTTGAAAAATAATTTTTAACTAAAAATTTAAAACTAGATTTAAAATGTACTTATATAGAAGACCAGGATGAAGAATCCTATATAATAAAAGCCTAATATGCTAAGTGTCCGGTTGTCCAGTCATCCTTTCAAAAATCAAAATGTAATATGCTAATGATATGCTAAGACGGCTCAACTGCTCGCTGTGATGTGCACTGACCACCAGGGGGCAGATACTCTGACTGGTAGATTAGCTTGTTGCTGGGGTCTGGCCTATCGGGACTGAGCGAGATGGACCAGACACACCCTAGAGCCCTCCCACAGTTCACCCTGGCTGGCCAACCTCCCTCATCCTTCACCTGCCCTAATTGTGCACTGGTGGAGTCCCTCAGCCTCACCTACACTCTCACAATCTGGGCTGAAGGACCCCCCGCCCCCAAGTTCACAAATTTTGTGCACCGGGCCTCTAGTAATATATCATTTGCTAACTTTTTTTTCTTAATTTATTTTTTAGAGAAAGAGGAAGGGAGAGGGATAAAGAGAGAGAAACATCAATGAGAGAACATTGATCAGCTGCCTCCTGCATGCTCCCTACTGGAGATTAAGCTTGAGACCTGGGCATGTGTTCTGACAGGGAATCGAACCAGTGATCTCTTGGTTCATGGGTTAATGCTCAACCCCTGAGCCACACCAGCCAAAACACTTATAGTCCTTAAGCTTTTTTAAGGACTATTATGTGCAGTTATATAGTAGCTGTAAGTATGAGGCTGCCTTAGTTAACATCTAAACTGCATCCTTTATCAAGCTGTGTGATCTTAAAGACCTCAGTTGCCACGTCTATTAAATAGTGATAATAATGAGTTTGTACATGTAAAGAACAACGCATAGCCAAAACCGGTTTGGCTCAGTGGATAGAGCGTCGGCCTGCAAACCGAAAGGTCCCAGGTTCGATTCCGGTCAAGGGCATGTACCTTGGTTGCGGGCACATCCCCAGTTGGGGGCGTGCAGGAGGCGGCTGATTGATGTCTCTCTCTCATAGATGTTTCTAACTCTATCCTTCTCCTTTCCTCTCTAAAAAAAAATCAATAAAATACATTAAAAACAAACAAACTCACTCTTCAGGTGAGGATTTAAAAAAAAAAAGAACAATGTATACATGGTACCTCTTCAGTAAATGTTTATAGTAGTGGTAGTATCAAGCTCATCGTTATTGTATATTCTTTTTTAAAAGTATGTTTGTATTGAATTTAAGAGAGCGGGGAAGGGAAAGGAAAGAAGGAAGGAGAGAGAGAGAGAGAGAGAGAGAGAGAGAGAGAGAGAGAGAGAAAGAGAAACATTGATTGGTTGCCTTCTGCATGCCCTCCTACTGGGGATCCAGCTCACAACCCAGGCATATTTTCTGACGGGGAATCAAACCCGTGACCTCTGGTGCATGGGATGACGCTCAGTCAACTGAGCACACTAGCCAGGGCTCGTATGTTCTTATACTATGTGTAGAATTTTCTTGAAAGGATGCATAAAAAATGTAAGAGTTTTCTTCTAGGATGGGAGGCAGGGGTCAGGAAAGTCACTTCTCAATCTCTGCTACCGTTTTAGCTGTTGGCATTATGGTTTTTTAACCACATACATGTATTAGTTCTCAAAACTATTTCTAATGTTTAAGAAAGTTATGCCTACATATACATTTGATATTTGTATATAAATGCTAATTATTTTTAATACTTTTAAACAGTTTAGATGACATCAAGAAGTTTAATATCACAGAATTTCTATGTGATTTATTGGTCTTAGTTCTAATACTTCAAAAAAATGCATAAGCTGATTTGTAGATCTTGTTAAAGTTAGAAGTTTGCCTCTTAGAATAGAATCTTTGCATAGAGTTTTGGAGTTTGGGCTTTGCTTGATTTCCCAAACTCAAAGTAATCAAGTACAAAACAGTTTATTGTTAATTACAGTTGACATTTAATATTATTTTATATTAGTTTGAAGTATACAGGATAGTGCTTAGACAATTAGATAATTAGGAAGTGAGCCCCCAGAATGTTCTAGTACCCCGTTGGCACCACATAGTTATTATGATGTTACTGATGATGTTCCCGAGATTGTACTTTATATCCCTACGACTATTTTTGCAACTACCAATTTCTACTTCATAACCCCTTCACCTTTTCACCCACTCCCATCGGGCAATCCTCAGTTTGTTCTTTGTATCTGTGAATCTGTTTCCATTTTGTTTGTTCATTTATTTTGTTCTTAGATTCCATATATGCTAGTAAGTGTAATTACATGGCATTTGTCTTTCTCTGGTTTACTTATTTCACTTAACATAATACCTTTATGTTGTCGCAAATGATGAGATTTCATTCTTTTGTATGACCTAGTAATACTCCATTTTCCTCATTTATTTTATAATCATTTTATAATCATTTTTAGTTATATTCTACAATCTCTTCTCAAAACTCTCCAGCTTGTAAAACTTATTCTTAGAAAGTTTGATAGCTCATCCATTATCATGCAGGGTTAAGGCTTGCACATATTCAGCATCACAAAGTTATGTCAGTATCTTCGTGGTTGAATTTTAGAGCATTTTATAAAAGTGGGCTTCATAATCAGTAATTTGTTTATCTTGTGGTGATTTTATAGTAACTTTAAATATATAATTAAATATGTTTTGATTTTTAGCTTTTTGCACTGACTCCTCCTCTCTCAGACTAAGTACTCTCCACATGGTCAAGAACCACATGGCTGTGCACTATAATAAAATCCTTTCAGCCAAAGGTAAAAATGTGCAAATGTGAACTTTCTGTACCCAACTTAAACCCTTCACTTCTAATTAGAGTAAATTCATAGCAAAAATGAATACATTTCAGATATATATGCATGTCCTGTATATATATCAGAATTTGTGTTTGGTATAGATCTCAGCTACTGACCATTTTTGTTAACTGAATTTGAAATCTATATAGTGCCTATGTTATTTCCTTTTACCTGTGTTATTCCTAATATTATTTTATGGTTAGATATTGTTTTTAATATAATAAAAGCTTATTATCTACTTTTTGTTTTCAAATATACTAAAGTTTCACAAAGAAGATGCTAACTAATCTTTTTCCTTTGTAGTCAGCTTTTTGAGAAAAGAATACATACATCCAGAAAATACACTAATTTTAAGTGTACAGTTAAATATGTTAAATAATACATACGTTTGTATAGCTACCGTTACAGTTATGCTGTGAAACAGAAACTGGCTACCTGCAGCTCACAGGCCAAATCCTCCTGCCACCTTTTTGTGTGTGTGTGCAGCTTGTGAACTAAGAATGGCACTTGTATTTTTAAATGATTGGAAAAAATAATATTTTATCACATGGAAGTTATATGAAATTCAAATCTCATTGTCCATAAATAAATCAATCACATCCATTCTTTCACGTTTTGTCTATTGTGGCTTTTACACTCACTGACAGGCAGCATTGATTAGTTGTGGTACAGACCATATTTCCCCGCAAAGTCTGAATATTTTCTATCTGACCTCTTATAGAAAAAGTTGCTGATCCCTGATATAGAGCATCCCATCACCCCAAAAAGCTCCCCCCAGTCTTTTGCAAGCAGTTTCCTCCCTGCCATCCCTGGCAATCACTCATCTGCTTTCTAACTATAGTTTTGTTTCTCCAGAATTTTATATAAATGGAATCATACAGTGTGTGTTGTTATGAATCTGACTTCTTTCACTTAAGCTAACGCTTATAGGACTCATCCATGTTCTTGTGTGTAACAGTATTCCTTTTTATTGCTAAGGTAGTAGTCCATATGATGAAATGTACCACCGTTTATTGATTTACCAGTTGGTGGACATTGGGATTATTTTGACTCTGTTTGGCTATTAGGAATAAAGCTACCATAAACAATCACATCTAATCTTTAAACATATGCTTCTATTTTCACTGGATACATTTATTTACTAGGAGTAGAACTGTGGAGTAATAAAGTAAATATATTTTAACTTTATAAGAAATTGCCAAACTGTTTTTCCAGAGGGACTATACCATTTTGCATTTCAGTCACTCCCATATCCTCACCAGCATTTCCAATTGACAGCCCATTATTGACTATTCTAGTGGATATTAGGTAGGGTTTTAGTTTGTATTTCTCCAGTGCCTACTGATGTTAAACAACTTTTCTTGTGCTTATTTTCCATTTGTATATCTTTGGTGAAATATCTGTTCAAATCTTATACCCATTTTTAAAAATAGGTTATTTGTCTTCTTAGTATTAAGTTGTGAGGTTCTCTATATCTTAAACACAGGTCCTATATCAGGTACATGTTTTGTAAATATTTTATCTTAGTCTATAACTTGTCTTTTCATTTTGTTTTTAAAATCTTCTAGAAAATTTGCAAAAATGGTACCGAGTCACAGAAACTCTTCATCCAGCTTTCCCCATGTTAAAATCTTACATAATCATATTACAATTATTAAAACCAGGAAATTAATATTGATATAATCCTATTAACTACAGACCTTATTTGAATTTCACCAGTTTTTCACTAAATGTATTTTTTAAATTTTAGTTCATATCTTATGACATTTATATTTTAAATGATTGAAAACCTAAAGAATAACATTTTGTGACCTGAAGTAAAGATCAGCTTTTCAGAGAGAGAAAGGAGAGGGAGAGAAAGAAACCACAATTGGCTGCCTCCTGCATCCCCATTACTAAGGATCGAGCCTGCAACCTGGGCATGTGCCCTGACTGGGAATCATACCTCTTGGTGTATGGGTCGACACTCAACCACTGAGCAACACTGCCTGGGCGCTTATGTTTTTTATATCCTGTTTAAGAAATCTTTGCCTAACCTTAAGTCACTAAGATTTTCGTACGTGTTTTCTTCTAGAAGTATAAGTTTTAGCTCCTACATTTAAGTTTGTGACCTACTTTGAGTTTGTTTTCTTAGGTATGATATAAGAATCTATTTTTTTTTCTATGAGTATCCAAATAAACAAGGATTGTTTTTTGAAAGATCATCCTTTCTCTGTTGAATTACCTTAGCACTATTTGAAAGAGTTGACCATACAGAACTGGACTTATTCTGCAGTTCTGCTGTTCTATATGTGTGTCTTTATTACAGTACTGCATTGCCACATTTCTATAGCATTACAGTAAGTCTTGGAATCAGAGAGTGTAGGCCCTGCAGTTTTGCTCTTTGTTCTTTCCAAAGAACACTGTTATGGGATTCCAGTTACAAGGATGTTACTGGAACTTCTACAGGTGGGTTAGGTCAGTGATGCTCTCTGCGTGTGTGTTTCCAGCCTTTCTCTGCTTTGTTTTGTTTTGAGTAATACTAGTATAGATTGCTATGCTTCTAAGTTCACTCATGTTTTCTTTTGTAGTATCTAGTGAGCTGTTAATCCCAGTCAGTGTCCTTTTTTATCAAGGATATTATATTTGTTCATTTCTAAAAGTATCATAAAAGTCAGAATAAAAAACTACAAGTTCTGGACCTTTTTGTGATTTCCACACATGATATTTTGTTATCATTTATAAATATTAAGAATATTATTAAATAACTGATTTTCTTCTTTCAGCTGTGGTAGACTGCTCAGCTCCACTCAGCATAGGTGCCTGCATCAAATGTAAGTAATTTTTGATATATTGCCTTTAAAAAAAATGTATGGTAAACTGTACATAACATAATTTACTATCTTTACCATTTTTAAGTCTATAGTTCAGTGCATTAAGTACAGTCATATTGTGGTACAACCATCGCTGCTATCAATTTTCCATAATCCTTTTATCTGCAAAACTGAAGCTCCATACATATTAAACAATAACTCTCCCCACAACCACCACTCTTGTTTTCTGTAGGTGGAATGATCCAGTGTTTTTCCTTTTGTGACATGTTGTTAAATATGTCAGAATTTCCTTCATTTTTAAGGTTGAATAATATTCCAGTGTATGCATAATACCATATTTTCTTTACACATTCAAGACACTTGGATTATTTCCACCTTTTGCCTATCATAATCTTTTATGGATGTGAATGTACAAATATCTCTTTGGGACCCTGCTTTCATTTCTTTTGGGTATATATCCAGAAATGGAATTGCTGGGTCATACTGTATTTCTCTAAGTTTTTGAGAAACCACCATACTGTTGTCTATAGCAGCGCTATCATTTTACATTCCCACCAATAGTGTGCAAGGGTTTCAGTTTCTCCACATCCTTCCCAACACTTGTTCTTTTTCTGGGGTTCAGGATGGAGATAAGGCTTTAGGAGTTGACAGTAGAGAAGTTGTATTTTAAACATTGCTCCTCTTTTTTGTGTTTAGAATTCAGATTTAACTAGTGCTTATTTATCCCCCAGCATTTTCTGCCCTCATTTGAGGGAGTTTTTCTGTGTTGCCATGTAAATAAAGAAAATTGTGGTGAGTAGAAGTGTGAGGATTGCAATCACCAAACTAAAGTATAACTAATAGCCATTATTACTTCTTGTGTTATAGAGTTGATGTTCATTATAGTCAGTATAACTTAGAAGCAGGTTTTATAGACATTTTGAGCCATCTCTCTTTTTTTAACTATGAAAATTCTTGGGTTTGTTTTAAGATTTTTAAAAGTGATTTTTTTTTTTAGAGAGAAAGGAAGGGAGACAAATGTAGATGTGAGAGCAAAACATCAATCTGTTGCCTGTTGCAGGCCCCCCACTGGGAACCAAGACCCGCAAACTAGACATATTAGCCTGACTGGGAATCAAACCCAAACCTTGTGGTGTGCAGAATGACGTTCCAACCAACTGGCCCACCTGACCAGGGCAAAGACATTGACATTAGCATTTACTAATTTTTCTTAATTATAACTGAAACTTTAAATATACATATAAATTACCTTAGTTTGTTTTTTTTTAGCATGTAAAACTTCTTACAAATTCTGATTCAAATTGGGATGATTTAAAACTCGAAATTTTCTTGTCCATTAAAGTGAGATAGATTCTTATGAAGTATGTTAAATTTTTAATGTTATGAAAATACAAGTCATTCTACTTCTATTCGACTCTGAAATTTGACTAGCTTTGATTTTGCCATTTTCAGTCTGTACAATGGATAAATCTTTTTTTTTTCTATTTCTACTCTTTGGATAAATCTTTAATAATGACTTAGTACCTGACTTATGGTACACTAAAGTGTGAAATCACTTTTTTGTTTTTTTCAAATGAATGGTAGTTAAGAGAAATAGAATTCAGATATACAGATGAAAATGTTTTAAAATTTAATGTCATTTTAAAGTCATTTAAAACTTAAAAAAGTTTTAGCATAGTATTTATGGTATTGACAATATTTTATTTGGGGGAGAGTCTCATGGACTAATTCAGACTCTGCAGTTGATGATTACAGAGTCACGAACAACACAGTCGAGCATTTCTGACCTTCAAATCTCTATGAATATCTGCCAGGAATTGCTTTCTTGACCCCTTAGGTGTGGCCAATTTGTTACAACTTATTTGTGCTCTTTAATTTTTTTCTTTTTATATTTTTTTATTGATTTCAGAGAGGAAGGAAGAGGGAGAGAAGATAGAAACATCAATGATGAGAAAGAATCATTGATTGGCTGCCTCCTACACACCCCCTACTGGGTATCGAGCCCACAACCTGTACATGTGCTCTGACCAGGAGTCAAACCATGACTTCCTGGTTCATAGGTTGATGCTCAACCACTGAGCTCTGCCAGCCAAGCCGTTTGTGCTCTTTAAATAATCCATTTAAAGTTTTTCTAAATTCAATATTTATTATCTTAACTTTTCTTTATATGGAAAAATAGAGAGATTTTTCTTTCCAAATCAGTGTAAACATTTTGGCAAGGAAAAAAAATGTACACTTTATTAGTCTTTCAAGACCAAAAAATTAAGTTTTCTATTTTCTGTATGTCAAAAGATTTGTTTTCCCTATCAGATGCAGATCAACAACGAAGAGAGAAACTCAAAAAGGAATTAGCACAATGTGAAAGGGAGTTGAAAGTAACTAAAAGTACAGTGCATGCCAATTCTAAAAATAATTCCAAGGCATTACTTAACACTCTACAAAAGGTAAGACGGCATTTTTCCACCTTTTACAAGTAGATATTGCTAAGCGTTTTCATCAATGATACAACCTGACTGTTTGTAACATGTTTCCTATGGCTCAGAAACAAACTTTTCCTGTAAAGAACCAAAGAGTAAATATATTAGGCTTTTCAGGCCACACAGTCTTATCACAACTATTTGTGAACTTTAACCAAGTCCTACTTAAATACAATAGAAATGATTAACTAAGTAAAAAAATTTAATAAAACTGACAAAACTCTGGTGAAAATACTTAAGATTGAAAAAGAAATAAAATGGGGAAATAACACATATTCAAAAGAGAGTAAGATAATAAAATCTATGCCCAAAATTTGAAAATTTAGATGACATGGACAACTTCGTGTGTGTGTGTGTGTGTGTGTGTGTGTGTGTGTGTGTGTACTAGAGGCCTGGTGCACAGATTTGTGTACTGGTGGGTTCCCTCGGCCTGGTCTATGGGAAACCAGCTCTCCGACATCTTCCGAAGGGTCCCAGATTGCAAGAGGGCAGCTTTCAGGTGATGCATCCCGGAATCGGGCTTCTTCCTCTCTGGTTCTGGGTGCGTCACCCGAGAACTGCAGCTCCTGCATTGAGCATCTGCCCCCTGGTGGTCAGTGTGCATCATAGCTACTAGTCAGATGGTCGCTTAGGCTTTTATATATGGATTCCCTACAGTTCATGTATTAGAAAAAAAACGAGTTATTTGTCTTGGCTTAAGGTTTTTGTGGACCATCTGGACAATATACATTTAGGCTGCAAGTTTGTATGGGGGCAGCATATGATTATACATTCTCAAAGGCTAGTGTTCCCTTTTTACTCTATTCCAGTGTTCAAGATGGGCACATTTCTTTGCAAGTCACCCAGTTGAGGTGTGGCCATTTAGAGGATCCCAGAGTCATGAGTATGGTCTCCTAGACCCATGGTTGGCAAACTGCGGCTCGCGAGCCACAAGCTCTTTGGCCCGTTGAGTGTGGCTCTTACACAAAATACCACAGCCTAGGCGAGTCTATTCTGAAGAAGTGGCATTAGAAGTTTAAGTTTAAAAAATTTGGCTCTCAAAAGAAATTTCAAACATTATACTGTTGATATTTGGCTCTGTGGACTAATGAGTTTGCCAACCACTGTCTTAGACCATCCAGATCAGTTCCTGGGTTTCGTGTTTTGTCCCTCAACACCCTTGATGTGATAAGAAATATTGCCTGTTAATAAAAGCCAGTTTCACATGTTCTGCTACCACATGTCATATCTGACTCCAGCGCTTTCCATTGTATATATCAGTAAACAGGAACAACTAAGGACATTTGTGCCACAATAATGAATCAGGTTGCTTTTCTTTGATGGGTATGGGAACCATAGACCAGTTTTTAGTTGGGATGTTACATCATCATACTTTCCAAAAACTACACTGGCGGGAGGGAAAGACAGACTAGTTATGAGATAGTTACAATAATCTGGGGAAGAAATGATTAAGACCTGATCTAAGACAGCAGAAGGGAGCACAAGGTAAATATTTAGGAAATCCTTACAAAGGAGAATTCCCCGTGACTGATTGGTGCCTGATTCGATGATGTGAAGCGCAAGAAGCCAAAATGAAGGAGTTTCCCGGGCTTCTGGTGTGGGTGGGCAGCTGGGAAGATGGTGAAGGAGTGATAACAGGACAGAGTGCGGTGTTTTCTTTGGAGAAGGGGTAACATAGGGTTTGGGTTTGCTGGTTTGGGCATGCTCATTTGAGGGGCCTTCGGAACATCTCATATAGTCAGTAGAGAGTTGATATAAGCGTCGCTCTCAGACTGAAAATAAATTCGGGAGTCATCAGGGAAGCTATAATGCTTAAGAGCCCCCAGGGCTGTTGCACAGACAAAAGGACCGGGCACAGAGTTGCTTCCTTTAGAATAAATCTGCCAGACGCTGTGCTATAATTTGCCATCTGGGAATCTGTTCATCAATATTTGATTCACACGTGCATTTTCATTTTTAGTGATTGGACATTTTAACTGACAGTTTAAAATGTTTTTCCATTATCCAGCATTTTGACTATCTACACTAAGAGGGTAATGTGCTAATTAGGGTGGACGTCTTCCAGATGGCCTTCCAATGTCCTTCTGGACAAAACCGAAGTGGCTGTGAGGACTGAGGCATGACTACAAAGGGCCCAGGCTCAGGCTGGCAGTGGCAGTGGCAGCAGATTAATGGGGGCAGTGCCTTCCCCTGATCTGCCAGGTCACCTCCCGCAGAGGGAGGCCAGACAGCAGCTTATGCTTGGGGCCGAGGCAGAGACAGTTAAGGGCGATCAGGCCGGCAAGGGGGCAAGGTAGGGGTAATCAGACTGGCAGGCAGAGGGGTTAGGGGCGATCAGGCAGGCAGACAGGCAAGTGGTTAGGAGCCAGCAGTGTCAGATTGAGAGAAGGATGTCCGACTGCCGGTTTAGGCCCAATCCCCGTGGGCCTAAACCAGCAATCGGATATCCTCTGAGGATGATTGGAGAGGCCGACCTGAGGGAACCTCTCACGTACACATATTTCGTGCACTGGCCTCTAGTAAATTAATAATTGTATTTTGAGCCCCCAGTTTTTCTCAGTGATTAGGGCATCGGCCGACAGACTGAAAGGCCATGGGTTCAATTATAGTCAAGAGCATGTAACTCCGTTCCAGGCTTGATCTCTGGTCCCGTTCAGACATGTGTAGGAGGCAACCAATTGATGTGTCTCTTTCACATCCATGCTTTTCTCTCTCTTTCTCCTCCTCCCTCCTTTCTACTCTCTCTAAAAATCAATGGGTGTGGGAGGGAGAATTCTTGGATGAGGATTTTTTTTTTATTGTATTTTGAGATAAGAATGGATTTTGTTGAAAATAAAATATATAATTTAATCTGTAAATGTAAGATATTTTCTTTTCATTTTTCTATTAGCCACTGTAACCCTATACATTTGCCTCCATAAAATATTTCATTTATGCTTTCATATGGATATTTTAAAAAAATATTTTTAGTGATTTTTAAAGAGAGAGAGAAAAAAACACATCAGTATGAGAGCAGAATATCAGTTGACTGACACCTGCACACCCCTCCTAGGGACTGAGCCTGCAACCCGGGCACGTGCCCCAACCAGGAATCAAACCACAGACCGCTTAGTACATGGGCCAATGCTCAACCAACAGCCACACTGACTGGGTAAATGAGTCTTTAAAATAGAAAATATGATATGAAGGTGAAGCCCATAGGCCTAGCCTGGGTTCAGATCTATGAGACCTTTGCCTGAGTTCCTTCACCTATAAAATAGAGCTAATAACTGTATCACAACTCAGAAATTGTTTTGACGATTGAGTTGTACATGTAAATCATTTAGAACAGTATCTTGCACATAGTAAAAACTCTATATTTATTAGCAGCAGTGATAGAAGTTCTTATTGTTCCTCTCTTATTCTACTCACTGGTAAGAATAGTACTTTGCACAAAGGAAGCACTGGCTTTTCCATACTCCTCTTGTCTTTCATCCCAGGAGATTATAGGTTGGACACACATAGCTGGCTAAATCCTAACCATTTTCACCTCAGCCCCCTCCCTAACTCAGGTTCTATAAAGGATACACAGGTGTCCATAACTTCTAGAAGCATAGACAGAGCTTTAGTGGCATCTAGTCTGTAAAAGGATAAATATTATGTGTTTTTAGACTTTATAGATATCCCATAGAAATGGTTCTTCCAAGGATTAAAAAAAAAAAAAAAGGAACAGTCAAAAATACCTTCTCTTTGAAAGCTTTCCCCATTCATGAGGAGAAGTTGAGAAAACATGTGAACTTTTTATGGAATAAGTAGTTCTTTTTCTAAATATATTTTTATTGATTTCAGAGAGAGAGGGAGAGAGAGAGAGAGATGGGAACATCAATAATGAGAGAGAATAATTGATCAGTTGCCTCCTGCATGTCCCATCCTGGGAATGGAGCTTGCAACCCAGTCATATGTCCTGACCGGGAATCAAACCATGACCTCCTAGATTATAGGTTGACACTCAACCACTGAGCCACACCAGCCAGACGGAATAAGTAGTTCTTAATGATATTTAAAATATCAGTCACTTAAATCAGGGCTCCATACATTGTGAGGAAGTTTTTCTTTCTTCAAAGCCTTAAAGTTGCAGAGCAGCTGCCGGCACTGGAAATGGCCTTAGTGACCCGAGGGAAGGGAAGGGTGCCGACAGCTGGTTGACAAGGGGTTGGGGCTCACAGTTGATTTGGGAACTTACAGATAAAACTGAGATCTCAGTACACAAGTCAAGATCGGAAATATAGGCCTATGTTATTCATCATTTTTTAGGTTCAGAAAGAAAAAGGATTGCTATTAACTTATATGTAGAATTATATTTTCATATGTTAATCATTAAAAAAAGAATAGAACTTTATATACAATGCTGTGCATCTTTAGGGACATGTAAGTTAATCTTATAAGCCCCTGAGGCAGCCATTTTTGATATTTATGAATTTGCAAATCTATAATAATAAAAACATAATATGCTAATTAGACTGGACAGCTAAACGACCTTCCGGACGAAACTGCGGCTACGAGGGCCAAGCCCCTTGCATAAATTTTGTGCACCCGGCCTCTAGTGTAATTAGTAACTACCAAACCCAATGTTCTTAGCCTGCAGAAGAACCACGAAATGAAAACATGTTAGTTGAAGAAGTGAATGAATATTCATCCCTCGCAAAGTCACCAGGGACTCCTTCAGAGAGACTGCACCTCAGTCTACCTAAATCCAGTGACGGCCTCACGGATGATACCGAGAACTTCGGCTCCTTCCTGTCCAGCATAGATTGCACCACCTTCAGGTCCAGGAAAACACACTCTGCAACCTCCTACAGCCGAAGGCCCAAGAGCACAAATTCCCACAGGTCTCAGCTAGTCGTTAAAAAAACAGCCAGTGGGGACCTTTTGGATAAACATTCTAAACTCTTTTCTAATGGACATTTGCCATTCACCCCACGAACTTTGAAAACAGAAGCAAAATCTTTCCTGTCACAGTATCGGTATTATACACCTGCCAAAAGAAAAAAGGATTTTACAGACCAGCGGGTAGAAGCTGAAACCCAGACTGAATTAAGCAGGTATGGCACATCAGCAGCCAAGAGTAAAAACTTTGGGATGTTGTGGAAACTAATATTCCTTCTTTTATATCATGTAGTTTATGTGCCTTATGAATGGAATGTTGTTACTCCTTTTATATGTATCACTTAGAACTATCAGAGTAATTGTTGAAAAACAAGTAGCTGTTACATTTGTCAAACTTTATATACATGAATTTTACATATTTCACTTTTTTTTGTTTTTGCCATGATACTAGAACTTGTGTTTTAAAAATATTATACTTCCAGAGAGTTCTTAAAATATGTCATCAAACAGCATTTGTGCAAATATGTCTATTGGGTTAAAGAAGGGGGAGAAACACCTACCCCTGTGCTCCCTTTCCTGCAAATATTCAGCCCCAGTCTTGTATAGCAACAATGTCCCAGATGTAATTTAGATAATTGGGATCATTTCTGGAAGTTCAGTATAATTTGCCTCAAAAATGTTTTCATATAAAATAGTGCCTGGCATATAATGAATATTCAGTGAAAGTTTGCCAAGTGCTTGGAGAAACAAACAGATCTTGTATAGTATTAAATGTAAGCTGATTTTTTATTGTTTATCCTAGGTTATATAAACAAATATTTATCAGGTACTAGGTTTCAATTATTTTAGAAAGTAAAAAGCAGTTTATGACTAATATTCTTTCTGGGTAAAATACAAGAAGTACAGTAATATCAGATGTGTCTGCATACATTTCATCAAATAAGAAATTGAATATATGACAGAATTTGTCAAATAAAATAGTAATATGCAAATTGACCATACCTCAGCTATACCCACAAGCCATGCCCACAAGCCAATCAGGAGTGAGTATGCAAGTTAACCCAACCAAGATGGCTACAAACACACAGAGAGAAGGAGGGAGGCTTGGGTTGCCTCGGCAATGGAGGAAGCCAAACTTTCCACACACCCTGGCTGACCCAGGCCTCCGTTTAAGTTTAAATTATAGAAGATAAATAAATTCCAACAGAAATGGCTACTGCCAGGGAGTGAGCAGAAGGCTTAGCTCTGCTCCAGGCTACAAAGTTTCAATTGTAGAAGATAAATAAATCCCAGATACCAGGGCCTCCACTTGGGTCGATGGGTGCATGGCCTGCCTGCAAACCACCACAGGCCCCTCACCCAGGCTGCCCCACATCCCAAGGGAACCCCCATCCTGATCTGGGACACCCTTCAAGGCAAACCAGCTGGCCACCACCCATGCACCAGCCTCTATCCTATCTAATAAAAGAGTAATATGCAGATTGACCATCACTCCAACACACAAGATGACTGCCCCCATGTGGACACAAGATGATCGCCACAAGATGGCCAGCACAGGAGGGCAGTTGGGAGAAACCAGGCCAGCCGGGGAGGGCAGTTGGGAGGGACTAGGCCTGCAAGGGAGGGCAGTTGGGTGGTGATCAAGACTACAGGGGTAGGCAATTAGGGGTGACCAGGCTAGCAGAGGAGGGAAATTGGGGATGACCAGGCCTACAGGGAAGGGCAGTTGGGGGGAACCCAGGCCTGAAGGGGAGAGCAGTTGGGGGAGACCAGCCCTGCAGGGGAGGGCAGTTGGGGAGGACCTAGGCCTATAGGGGAGAGCAGTTGAGAGGGACCAGCCCTGCAGGGGAAGGTAGTTAGGGGCAAACAGACTGGCAGGGGAGCAATTAGGCATCAATCAGGCTGGCAGGGGAGTGCTTAGGGGGTGATCAGGCTGGCAGGCAGAATTGGTTAAGGGTAATCAGGAAGGCAGGCAGGCGAGCAGTTGGGACCCAGTAGTCCTGGATTGTGAGAGGGATGTACAACTGCCCATTTAGGCCTGATCCCAGTGGGCCTCTAGTAATGTTCATGACAGCTTTTGAACATAAAAGTTCTCATTTCCCTAGTCCCACTCTGACCAACTGAAATGCAGCTGCTACTCAAAAAAGGAAAAAAAGTAATCCAAACCACATCTATTTCCTGATTCAATAACTAGAAATAATACATTTTATAAGAGCAGATGGATTTCATCTCCTATGTTTTGAGTTTATTTTTTCTAGACGATAAAGCTTATTATCGCACAGTCTTTGTATTTTGAGAACTTAACAGTATATTTTTTTAAATATTATAGCTTCACGTGTGATTTTGAGACAGTGGAGACCAAGGACTGCACAGAGTCAGAAGTGACCATAAAGCAGGTAACAGAAATGAGACCCCGGGCTTTCACCTTGCAATTACAGCTGCTCTCACCTAACAGACCGTGTGTAGCTATTTGGTCTGTGAAGAGTGATCTCTTGGTGGCCCTTCTTGCACACGACCTAGCCAGTGTACAGAAGGTTTGCCCGTTTGCTCTCTGGGAATGGCCAGATGGATCCTGCCAATTTGGGAAATTATGCATCATTAGCATCTCTTCTAGAGGGTTGACTGGCTGCCTGGATAGATGGGTGGATGAATAAAACGCCTTAAATGTGGTTTTCAAAGATGGAAAGTACTGTACATAAATTTGCATTGTAAAGATGAAATTTTAAAATGCACATAAATGGCTGGCAGAGTACATGGCCCCAAAGCGAGGATTCTATAAAAGTGAGCTGCCAGTAGTTTGTTAATATTATTGTTCATTCAGCCATGGCCACCACTGCTTCTATGTGTGTGTGATAAGTTAGCACTGGTTGGTTGAATTTCTGAGTAAGGTATTTTTTCTCATGTTTACCCAAAACTTCATATTTGTATCATTTTCTCCATATGTTTATGTGTGGTGATTTCTTAACAGCATTTAAAATGTCCCTCATTAAAATATAAGAAATAAGTTGTTTTATCTTACTTTATTTTATA
>JAAGEH010000076.1:1497280-1570821 GCA_011751065.1 Lasiurus cinereus | reverse complement strand
GAGAGAGAGAAACATCAATGATGAGAGTGAATCATCGATCGCCTGTCTCTTGCACACCCCACACTGGGGATCGAGCCCACAACCTGAGCATGTGACCTAACCAGGAATCAAATTGTCATGTCCTGGTTCATAGGTTGATGCTCAACCACTGAGCTACACCAGCCGGGCTGTTTTATCTTACTCGAAACAAATTTAAGAAAAATGTCCTGATTGGATAGAAAATGTATTCTACAACATCCTTTGTCATAATAGATCTGTTGTTCTTCTCCTGGATATCTCTCCTCTCTTACCTCAACTTTTTGTGAAATGTGCTGTTTGCTTTATTTCTGCTTTTACATTGTATTTTTCAAGCAAAATAAGCATGTATTCTTGTCATTGCATCCCCAGGCATCTAGTTGTATGACCTATGAAACCAAAGAGAACATAATTCCTTCACCTTCCCAAGAGAAGGACTTACTGTGGGGCGAGGTGACGGATGGCGCTCTGCAGTGCTCCCCAGCCAGGTAACAGCTTCCGGGGAAAATCAGTCCAGCTGTCTTCCCTGCAGTTAGAAGAATGGATTTTAAAAAATCTGTCTTGGCTATTTACTTGGCCTTTCTGCCCCCTGGTGAACTCAGTAGTGAGAAAAATAATACCTACCGGATATACCTGACAGGGTTTTTCTGAAGATTGGATTAAATCATGGATCTGCAACTATTACTACTAATATGTGGTATTATTGAACACTTACTATATGCCTACCAGTATTTTCTTAATCTTTACCCAAGGACATGTTTTTATTGACTCTTGAGAGAGAGAGAGAGAGAGAGAGAGAGAGAGAGAGAGAGAGAACGAACAAAACAAAACATTGGTTGGTTGCATCCTATATGTGCCCTGACCAAGAATCAAACCTGAAACCATTGGGTGTACCGGATGACGCTGCGACCAAGTGACCACCTAGCCTAGGCACCAACCGTTGTTCAGATGTTTTACTTTTCTCTTTCCAGGGCTTTATGTCAGTATTCCGTGCAGCCTCCTCTCTCAAGGAGAAAAATCTACTCTGAGTAAGATCTTTCTCATCTTTTCATTTTGCTTAGTGCAAATCAAGAATTAAGAATCATACAAATAATTATTTAGTAAGAGGATTGAACACTTAATTTGTCTCACAGAAAGCTTTTGAGGTTTGGCTCAGTGGCTAGAGCCTTGGCCTGCGGACTGGTTCGATTCCAGTCAAGGGCATATACCTTGGGTATGGGCACATCCCCAGTAGGAGCTGTGTAGGAGGCAGCTGATCGATGTTTCTATCTCATCGATGTTTCTGGCTCTCTATCCCTCCCCCTTCTTCTCTGTGAAAAATCAATAAAATATTTTTCTTAAAAAAAAGAAAACGACCAACATTTTCTGTAATAATTTATCAATCATTCATCTTTATTTCCAGTGGAAATTTATCCCTAAGTTAATAATATCTAACTTTTATAATTAGTAGCCATAATTCTTATATATTTTTGTAAGTAAAAATAATCGTTTTTGAAAAATTCAGACTTTAGAAGCTCAGGACAACCTTCCTGGAGGTTTCTAGCCTCACCAGTTCTTTGCAGATATTATAGTTCTAGGTTTTTTAATTATTTTTTACTTCTAGATCTTAATGCTGTTTAGTTAAGCAGCATTTTTAGGGGGGAAATAATCTATAAGAGTTGGCAAAAGTTCTGAGTTATACAAAATAATTTATTATTGTATTATTATTTATTAATTATTGCATTATTTTCCATACAAACAACTGTAAATCTACCTTTGCCCACACCTTTAAAAACTATATTTTTATAGTTTCATTTATTCTTAAACTTGATCCTTAAATATTAGACTGTTAAGCAGTTTGAAAGTGTAACTTTTTATACATTTTGATCTTGTATTATCAGATTTACTTAATTTCTCCCTTATATTTACTTATTCAATTATTTAAAGTTCCCAACCTTAAAACACGATGCTCTCCGAGGAGCAGATGAAGTCCCTGCATCTCGGGATGACTGTTCTCCCTTTCTTCTTGCCAGTGCCTGCAGAGCTCAGCCTCTGCTGCTGGACAGGGTCTGGAGCCCAAGGACATGGACAACCCCATCAGGAACACGTGCCCCTAAGGGTCACATTTGGTTGCCCTCATCCTTGGTCTGTTGGCCTCTGTCTTGTTCTGTTTAATACCTTCTTTCTCTCCTCTCTCTCTCTCTCTCTCTCTCTCTCTCTCTCTCTCTCTCTCCCTCCCTCCCTCCCTCCCTCTCCCTCTCTTTCCCTCTCTCCCTCTCCCCCTCTCTCTCGTTAATCCTCACCTTGAGGATATTTTTCCCATTGATTTTTAGAGAGTGGAAGGAAGAAGGGCAGACAGAGAAACATCGATGTGAGAGAGAGACATGGATTGGTTGCCTTTCACACGCCCCCGACCTGCAACTGAGGTACATGCCCCTGACTGTAATTGAACCCACAACTCTTCAGTCCTGGGGCCAAGACTCTTAACCACTGAGCCAAACTGGCTAGGGCTCTCTGCTTGTTGTTTATTGCTGGATGTATGTTTCAAACATCTGTAAAATTTTACTCTATTAGGGAATATTTTCTCCAATATTTATCCTTACATAATTTCAGAAAGTTGATATGTTTTATAATATTCCTATTAATAATATGACCCAGAAGTATATATCTAATAAGTAGTAGAGAGATTTTTAATTATTTGTATTTCCTATAGTTTTCAGACTGAGTAATGAATAATTTTTACACTTTATATTGCTTTGCCTTCACAGTGAAGAAGAACTGTTGTATCTGAGTTTCATTGAAGATGTAACAGATGAAATTTTGAAACTTGGTTTATTTTCCAACAGGTTAGATTTTTTGTTTAATAATACATGGTGGTTGACGAGTACTTTAAATACTCTTCATTTGGTATTAGTTTTTTAAGTTATTTTCACATAGTAGGAAATGAAAAATTATATTGCTTTCTTAGGGGACCATATTGTAAAGAATGTTTAATTCATGCAGTTTGGGTAGTTATAGAAAAAAAAATAGAGATTTTATTCCCTTAAAAACCATTATGTTTATTGGCTATAAAATAAAATTTTTGCTATTAGCAAAGATCCATAATCCAATTTTGCTAATTATGGTGAGAATCAAAAGGAAGTATTTTGGCTACATCTGCTACTAATAAAGTGAGGAATAATTAAAAGCTAGGTTTGCATACTATAAATGAAATGGCAATTCGCAGATTCATTCTTGCATGTTGAATAAACTGTGTGGTCCTGAATCAGCTTAAACAGTGGTTACTTGTGTAAAATTCATGGGACATTGAAAACAAACTTTATTATGTAGTATAAGACCTCATTACGTACACCACATGCACAGAAAATTGCCTACGAGGAAATAATATCTCAAAACATAAACAGCCATTGCAAAATGTAGAGTATGGATTTCTTGGGCTTTTAAAAAAATTAAATTATTCCAGAACTACTGACTATAAAGTTGGCTCATAACTTCATTGTAATAACAAATGGTAACAAAGGAAATGAGTTGTGTAATTATTATTATGTTCCTAGCACATAGTGGAGCTTAGTAGATGATAAACTTTTCAGTTATTATTTGGATGTACCATCAGTGGAATTTTTTTCAAGCATACTGTAGAAAGCATTTTAAAATACCTCACGAAAGAATTTTCTTTAGAGTTTGGTTTATGGGGGTAGTGTGTATATGAGAATGAGAAGGGGGGCTTATGGTGTTTGCATGTTTGTGAGAAAAACAGAGCTTTTTAGTGGGTGTGGGGTATGTGAAAGAGAGAGGAAGAATTTTTGGACCTCGTTTAAAATATTTTATTCACAGAAATGTAAGTAGCATTGGCATCCATTACCTCGACTTAAATGCATAGAGGGGACTGTACTAGCTTTCACGGTGGAGAACATGACGGAACAGGGAAGGATTGGTCTTTAACTGTGGAAAGAAAAAGAGCCAGCTAAAAAAATGCGTCCCATCGTTAGTAGTTTAGTTATTGCATTGCTGCTTTACATTCAGTTGATTTCCTGATTGAGACATTAACATTCTTACTTCTCTTTTGTAGGTCTTTAGAACGACTGTTTGAGCGACATATAAGACAAAATAAACACCATTTGGAGGAGGTTTGTTTCCTTAGAACTGCATTATAGAAAGAATTTTAAAGTGTCTATACCCTCTGAGAATGCCTTGAAAGCAAGTGCTTTTTTTCCCTGGTGCATTGTATACATTTGGGGTGGGTGGAAAGGAAAGTATTGGTCCTGGGGAAATTAGCAGCACCGCAGACAAAAGTCACTCAATTTAACTAGCTTCCTTAATGTCCTTATTGCCTTCTTCTTAATCCTAGAGGAAAATGCGCCACCTGCTGCATATCCTAAAGATGAATTTAGGCTGTATGTCCAAGGAAAGCTCGGTGAAGCAAGACGACTTTGATTTGTTGAATTTACTCGATTTTGAAAAGGCTGAGAATTCAACACAGAATGAACAAGAGATCACCATTCAACAGGAGCGTCAGGAATACCGACAGGCGTTGGATATGCTGCAGTCTGAGCCCAAGGATGAGAATGACATCTTCTCCCCAAATGACTTTTTCCTACCAGTCTATAAGTTCAAGAACTCAGAAGGGGTTATCATTGAACAGGTGAACGAGGAAACAAATCTTAGACCTTCGAGTCGGGGTGAAAAAAATGCAAATACTTCTGACAGCTTAGGAGACCACGAGACCTCTGTGACTGTCATTGAAGGTGACAGTGACACTGAAAAGGCTGAGACTCCAAATGAGCTGTACCGTCCCCACTCAGCCCTGTCCCTGTCCGTCCAGCTCTGCAAGGTCATGGAGGGCAGCAACCGGGACCTGGAGGAGCCAACTCAGCAAATCATGGCCCTGAGCATTAAGGACAGCCCTGCGGAGGTTTGATCTTCGTTAATAAATGTCCCAAATGGCCAGTAATTCAATATTCCTTTTCCTCTTTTTTTTCCTTTTATATATTAAGATTTTTTTGTACTTTCTATGATGTATAATAAATTACCATAAATTTAGCAGCTTAAAACAAAACACATGTATTTTTTTTTTTTAGTATTTTAATGATTTTTTACAGAGAGGAAGGGAGAGGGATAGAGAGTAAGAAACATCGATGAGAGAGAAACATTGATCAGCTGCCTCCTGCACACCTCCTACTGAGGATGTGCCCGCAACCAAGGAACATCCCCTTAACCAGAATCAAACCTGGGACCCTTCAGTCCGCAGCCCGACGCTCTATCCACTGAGCCACACCGGTTAGGGCAAAACACATGTATTTTTTACCCAAGTTTCTGTGGATCAAGCATCTGAATTGGGCTTAGCTGGGTCCTGCGCTCTGGGTGTCACAGGGCTGCACCCCAGCTGTGCAGGAAGCACCTAATTCCACACTTTTTTCAGGTTGTTGGCTGATTCCTTTTCGAGTAGCAACAGATCTGAAAAACTGATTTCTTGCCGGTCGTTGGCCATCGGCTGCCCTCAGCTCTCAGAAGCTGCCCACCGGTCCCTGCGGCTCTGCCCTCTGCACAGGCCGTTCCCAGCGTGGCTTCCCAGCATCTCTGACATAAGAAGCAAGCCACAGGCCCCCCCTTCTCTCACTATGGAAGGAGGTGGGTGCAGAGATAGCAATCATTGGGGTCACCTGAGGATCTGTGGGCCACAGTTTCTAAAGTTGTTTTTCAGAGCGTAATTTATGCAGACAGAAGAGGTTTTGTAGGCGATGGGAAATGGTGTATGATCTGGCACGGATCCTGAAACGTTAAGCCTGGCCTACAATATCTTCCTTTTTTTTCTTCTTTTTCTTTTTTTTCCTCAACTGTAATATCTAAGACCTCAAGGCCTTGCTAGTTGCCAGAGAGGTGGAGCAGTCTGTCACCGCCTGGAAAATCATCCTTCTGGGGAGGGCAGGTCTGCTTGCTGGCCAACACCCTCCCCGCCTCATTGTAGCTCATGAATGGGGCCCTTGGTACTGTGTCTCAGGAGACTCCTCTCTAGTGATGTCTCTCAACCACTTACAATAATGTAATGGACCGAGTGCCTCAGCACTGGCAGAGAAAAAGATGAAACAGAATGATGACGCAAATGTTCTAGAAACTGACAATAGCCTCCAAGAATCCCATTCTTTAACTCGGGCTTTTTATGACCCGGTGCCCACATCAACATTTCCCAAAAGGTGGTGCATACCACTGGACATATTAGAGCCGATTTCCGGTGATAAATGGATGACAGGTCCGTCTCAGGGAACTGACCATCTCCACTATGTTCAGGACTCAGGCTCAGGGACAAAGTGCAAATTACAATATGATGGGGCTGTGCACCCAACCCTCCAACATCTGTGCCCCAGTCACCCTGCTACAGCCCTTCCTCGGTCCCCACCAACCCCCCAAGTCTTACATCTGGAGTTCTTCCTCTTAGCCCTCTGTGGAACCCTCTCCCCATCTTAAACCTCCTAAAATACCCTACCCCTCTTCTTGGCTCCCAGCCTGAGTCTCCCTGTCAATCATTCTTCCCCCCTCTATTCACTTCTTGGACTTCATCCTTCTCTCAACCCACAGGCTCCCTTCTACAGCCCCAGCCTCACCCTTGGGCAAACCCCTCACCCCATTAGCCAAGAGCCCCTTCCTGACTTTTGTAGCAGTGAGGGTATTTTTCATTGTTGTTGTTCTCAAGTTTCCTCTTAAAAAATTCCGTTTAGAAAAGATGAGTTGGTTGAAAGAACCTAAAGTGGTTCTTGGATCTAGCAAAGCTGTGGAAAGGTAGAAAGTGGTGAGTTTGAGAAACACTGGCTTACACTCTTCAAGCAGCATCTTTTAAAAAGTGTATTTTTATTGATTTCAGAAAGGAAGGGCGAGGGAGAAAGAGCTAGAAACATGAAGGATGTGAGAGAACCATTGGTCAACTGCCTCCTGCACACCCCATACTGGGGAGCCAGCCCGCAGCGTGGGCATGTGCCCTGACCGGGAATCGAACCGTGGTTTGCAGGTCGACACTCAACCACTGAGTCCCGCCAGTCGGGCTTCAAGCAGCATCTTCATTGATCTCTCTCCCTCTCCTTCCCCCACAGCCCATCTCAGCTCCGGTTTGTAGAGGCAAGAAGAGGGAGCTTTGCAAGCCCGCTCACCTGGGATTCATTGACTCTTAGGAGCTGTGACCTTCATTAGCTGGGTGACTGAGCCCCCGTGCTCCCCAGTTGGTGGAAGGGGGGTAATTACAGAGCTTTCATCACAGGGCTGCCACAATTAAAAATCAATCGTATGAGAATTAAGTATAGGCTGCTCCTATTATAAAGTAGGCCACGCCAAACCCGTCTTTAAAAAATAAACCCTTGCCCTAACTGGTTTAGCTCAGTGGAAAGAGCATCAGCTGGCAGATTGAAAGGTCCCAGGTTCGATTCTGGTCAAGGGCATGTACCTTGGTTGCGGGCACATCCCCAGTGGGAAGTGTGCAGGAGGCAGCTGATTGATGTTTCTCTCTCATTGATGTTTCTAGCCCTCTATCCCTCCTCCTTCCTCTCTATAAAAAAAATGATAAAATATATTTTAAAAATAAATAAACCCTTTAGAGTTCCCGCTTGCTAAAAAGATAAAGTACAAAGCCTTTGCTTTTTTTTATGACATGTTTTCCTACCCAGCGTACCTCTTGTCACCCTCGCCCAGACATCCTGAGTGTCTATCACATCTAATTGACCCCTAAACATGCAGAGGGCCTCCCCATGTCTTTGTATTTCCTATCTGCTCAGAATATCATTTCCTCTCTGCTGCTCTTTTTAAATAGGTTTTTTCAATTACACTTTGCATTCACTATTATGTATTAGTTTCAGGTGTGAAGCATAATGGTTAGACCAGTGGTCAGCAAACCGCGGCTGGCGAGCCACATGCGGCTCTTTGGTCCCTTGAGTGTGGCTCTTCCACAAAATACCATGGCCTGGTCAAGTCTATTTTGAACAAGTGGCGTTAGAAGAAGTTTAAGTGTAAAAAGTCTGGCTCTCAAAAGAAATTTCAATTGTTGTACTGTTGATATTTGGCTCTGTTGACTAATGAGTTTGCCGACCACTGGGTTAGACAATCATATACTTTACAAAGTGTTTCCCCTGATATTTCCAGTACCCACCTGGCCCCATATATATAGTTACTAAAGGCCTGGTGCATGAAATTCGTGCATGGAAGGAGTGGTGTTCCCCAGCCCAGCCTGCACCCTCTCCAATCTGGGACCCTTCAAGGGATGGCAGTTGTGGGCGATCATGCTTGGCTGGGTCCTGCGCTCTGTAGGACATCCCTCTCACAATGATCCCGGTAGGGTCTGGCCTAAATGGGCAGTTGAACATCACTCTCACAATCCAGGACTGCTGGCTCCCAACTGCTCGCCTGCCTGCCTTCCTGATTGCCCTAACCGCTTCTCCCTGCCAGCCTGATCACCCTCTAACCACTCCCCTGTCAGCCTCAACGCCCCCTCATCCACTAACATTTAAATGATGTAAAATATAAAATAGCATCTTTCTGGGTTTGAGGAAGAGAATAAATTGGAGCATATAATAGAATCAGGAAAACCTTGACAGTAAACTCTGCTGTTTTTAAGATCTTGGAAAAAGTAGGTGAATATGAAGTGTGAGTCAATGTAGCAGATTGCTTTCCAGGACAATACTAGCACATGAGGGGAAAGGTGGAGAGGTGTTTCTACTTCTAGATGCAAATTATTTCCATTTCAATTTTTTTAATTTAATAAATCTTTACTGTTCAGATTATTATAATTGCTCCTCTTCCCATCCCCCCCATAGCTCCCTTCCATCTGGTTCCCACCTCACCCTCTGCCCTTACCTCCCCCACACTGTCCTCATCCACAGGTCTATGATTTTTGTCCAGTCTCCTCTTGAACCCCCCACACCCTTTTCCCCCTGAGAATTGTCAGGCCACTCCCTTTCTGTGCCCCTGTTTTACGGCTGCTGTAACATTATCACAAACATAGTGGCTTGGGAAAAAGGAAGTTTGTTACCTTACCTTTCTAGAAGTCGGAAATTCCAAAACCAGGATGTTGCCAGGGCTGCTTGGAGGCTTGAGAGGAGAATCTGTTCCATGCCCTGTCCAGCTTTGAGGGGCTGCCTGCATCCCTCACTTGTAGCCCCTCCCTCTGTGTTTCAAGGCCAGCTGTGAAGCATCTTCAGCTCTCTCACCTCTGCTTCCATCATCACCTCTCTTCTCATCTCTCTGGTCCTTACAGAGATAGTTGTGATGACAGTGGGCCCACCTGGATAATCCAGGACAATCTCCCACCTCAAGAACCTTAATTACACTCTGCAAAGTCCCCTTTGCCTTGTATTGTAACATTCCCAACCTCAGGGACATGGGCATCTTTGGAGGCCCATTATCTAGCCTACCGCAACTGTAAATATCATTAACCTAATAAAAATGCCCTAAATAAACGTTAGTGCCCCCAAATTAGAGCTTGGCTATGTCATTGAACCCCAATTAAAGATCTATATTGAACATCTACTGATACTAATTACTAAAGGAGTGGTTCTCACATGTTAATGTAACAAGAATCACCTGGGAAACTTGTTCAGGTAGATTGCAGGGCCCCTCCCATAGTTTCTGATTCAGAATTCCCAGATCAGGGATGGGCCGCAAAAATTTGCATTTCTAACAAGTTTCCAGCTGCTGCTGTTGGGTGAGAAACAACCCCCAAAACAACAAAGTGGGCTTTACAAATAGTAGGAAGTCCCCCTAAGCTAAGGATGGTAGTGAGAAGCCTAGCGACCTGTTGGGGAGTTGATGCATGGAAGTGCGTGATTTATTCTTCAAATATATTCATTGTTCCACAAAGTCCTTAGCGAAGCTGGCTATTTTGGTAAAATGCATTCTACTCTTAAGTGATTAATTTCTGTGGAGATGTGTGATGACAGATTGGCAACTACTTAAAGGAACAGCTATTATTAGCACATTATTTAAAAAAAAAAACAATGGGGAAATAGTAATTATATGCCTCTCTGCAATAAGATCTAAAATGAAAAAAAATAAGAGGCAAATTAGCTTTAATTGCACTATTATATTCACACAAATCATAAGTTGCTTCAATATTTATTTTATAGCAAAATAGACTATTATATATATTTTTCAGTATATTCAGTTGTTTAAACGCATTTGCCCATTAAATGTACACACTTTTACAAACCAATGACAGTTTAGAAGAATTAAGCTCGGATTATACATTTTTACATTACTGATCACCAGACAGTACACCACATAAAATTGCTTTTTGAGCTATAAAATAATACAATTTATAGTACCATTTCTAAAAGGTGGAATTTTCAGTGCATTGCCTGAATTACAGGGTGACTTTCTAAGAAAATGTACTCATATAAATTTTTCTCCAAATTCTGGGTTTGTATCTTAAAAGCCCATTAAGTCATATTAACCTCTGTTTGAATTTTCATTTAAATAGACTTGCTAGTATCTAAATGTTTATTTTTAAATTATGCTTTGCTGCTGAAACCGGTTTGGCTCAGTGGATAGAGTGTCAGCCTGTGGACTGAAAGGTCCCAGGTTCGATTCCGGTCAGGGGCATGTACCTTGGTTGCGGGCACATCTTCACTGTGGAGTGTGCAGGAGGCAGCTGATCGATGTTTCTCTCTCATTGATGTTTCTGACTTTCTATCCCTCTCCCTTCCTCTCTGTAAAAAATCAATAAAACATATTTTTTTAAAAATTATGCTTTGCTAAATTTACTGTGGGTTGGGGTTGGATTGCTTCAGCTACTAACAACTCAGAAACATAACAAATTTCTGGTTACAGAGTAATTCTTCATCTGAACTAAACAGTATCAATTATATTCAGAATATCTCCCTCTATTGCACGATAAAAATCAAAATGTTTTATATTTTGATATAAAAAATTACTTGAGAATTCAATAAAAAGGAAAAATCTATTTCACTTGCCCAATAACAATCAATCTTTTGTGTAAGGTTTGACTGTGTACCCAAGTTTCTTAAAAGTCTTAATATATTAACAAATATTTTCCCTCCTTTCAGTGTCTTAGAATTTAAGTATACTAATAATTGTATATAGAACTAAAAAAAATCTAATATGGAGAAATTAAGTTGCTTACTTTCACTATAGAACTAAATTAATCTGACATTAACAGAAATTTTTCAAAAACATTAAGAAACATACAATAACTACTTCAATTTCTCTATTGTGCCATAAAACCAAACTATGCAAACACACATAAGAAGTCTACCAATGTAAAAATTGTTACAAATTATATTTTTTTCCTTTCACCTTTTTGTTTAACTCATGTGAATTTAAGAGTTTTGTATTATTTTTCATCTTGTGTTTATTAAATCGGTCTGGAAGTATGTTTTTCTCCTCTGGAAAACATTTTTTTTTTCAGACTATTTGTTGGGCTGAACCATTATTGAACTGGTATTATTACTCCATTAAAACTACAAAACCTTTAGATCCTTTCAGGAGACTTACCTCTATGATTATATTACTACATTTCAATAACTATCACTGTAAGTAACCCAAGATCTGTCTCATTCAATGGTCCAATCATTTAAGTGATTTCTAATAAACTTCTAGGATAAAAAGTCTGGACAGTCTCTTAGCATTTATGACAGCAGTTTGACCTGCAATGTTTGCACTCTTGAGAAAAGTGAATGATTGAGCTTCTTTCCCCACTTATTTGTTCACTTTTTCTCAGTAGATACAAGAGCAAATAGAAATGGAAATCTAGTTATTCTTAACTCTGTATCAGTTTCATCAACAACCTACCACAAAAATTGAACACTAAGAGACTTATGTTAGGACTAACCCGGGTAATCTAACCCTCTGAATTTCTCTGGTAGTACAGACCTGTTCATAAAGGTGAGTACTGTAGTGTTGTTTATTTTCCCTCCAAGCTTTTAAAGTGTGAATTTAAAATACACATAGATGCTTAAAATGTCAATAGTGACCACTGAAATAAAGATCTGGTCTTTCTACACAGTTTAAAACCACCTATTAGTCCAGTTAAAATTGCATATTTATTGCAGATTTCATGTATGGCTATAGCCAGGGTGGGTACAACTACATCAGATTCAGAGCTGATGGGTCTTAGAGATTTCAAATGGTTCTTTTATCTGGCACACCACAAAGTTATTTAACAGAAATTAAAGGATAATGATCAGAAAACTTACCTAACAAGTAATTGTCAAAAACTTGGAACCATGTTACCCATACTGTTCTGTCAGTTCAAACACAGTTATTCCTTTTTTTTTTTATCATTTATTTGTACTTATTTATAATATGAAAACATCATTTAAAATCAGTATATTATTCTTTCTTTTTTTTTAATATATTTTATTGATTTTTAACAGAGAGGAAGGGAAAGGGATAGAGTGTTAGAAACATCGATCAGTCGCCTCCTGCATGCCCCATACTTGGGATGTGCCCAAAACCAAGATACATGCCGTTAACTGGAATCGAACCTGGGACCCTTCAGTCTGTAAGCCGACACTCTATCCATTGAGTCAAACCAGTTTCAACTGGTTATTCTTTCGTAACCTATCAACATAGTGGAGACAATTTAGATTTACTCTGCCTTTTTAAAACTAAGTATTTTAATTTTTCAAATACAGTGGTACCTCAAGATACGAGTTTAATTCGTTCCGTAACCTTGAGGCGTGGGAAACTATGAGACGCCCGAGTCGAGGTAAACTGGTGGGTCCTGTGCAGCCGGCCGATCCGCGCGATGACTCCTCTCTCAAATGTTGCTCGTATTTCAAAGCAAAAATCGCTCGCTCCACGGCTCGTATCTCAAAAATCTCGTATGTTAGGGCACTCGTATCTCGAGGTACCACTGTATTAGGTCCCTCATGAGACACTCATCACTTCGATTACTTGAAGCTCAGTCCCACTACCAAGCAGACACAGAGAACCTTTCTCTGCTTTCAGCACCAGAGAGCAACAGGGGGAAGCTGCTGTAGCTTTTCCCGGAGGGCCGAGTGTGGTCACTATGCCACGAGCAGGGATTCTGTATCGCCGCTTCCCATTCTGAGCCCCTGGAGTCAAAATTCGCTGAGGGAGGACAAACCTAGAAAGTGAACACTCACTTCGAGGATTGTTCGTCAGGGGAAATGTTACTGCATCTCAATAATGCAGCATCCATCTGAACTTCGAGAGCATAAGCTGTATTTGGGAACTGCCTGTAGTGAGGGACAGAGAATGACGCCGCTTTAACAATCCAAGGACCTCTTCGCAAGTTCTCCGAAATTCTGTCCATCCTCCCCAACACACCAACTTTAAACAACCAGACTTCTGATCCTTCCTCGTTTTTTCTCCCATTGTAGACACGAGGGTAAACGGAACCCTTATCTCTAGGAATTTGAAAAACTCGTGTTCTTTTGAGGAACATTGTCCCAGGCAAATTCCTAATGTACCATTTCCTCTATTTTTGAAATGCCCTCTCCAACTTGAATTTTTTTAAATAAACTTTAAACTGGGAAGAGGTCGTTTTAGCTAGTTCCACATGAAATTTTGATGGAAGCAAATCCCCTAAATGTATAGCCAGAGTTCCTTTTGAAAAACACCTTCTAGTCTGATTTTTAAGACGATTTACAGTAAGTGCTCTCATTTCCATCTGTTCATACAAATCTCCATTAAATCTGCCCTTACATTTCAGCTGACCTCCAGCTTTAGATTTTAATACATATAAAGTTTTATATGTAACATGTATATTTAAATTTTCTTCTAATAACGAAAACATGAACCCAATTTGAAATGACTTTTCTCTCAATGATGAAAGCTTGGCCATGCTGTTGTCACTCTGTCCTACAACCTAACACCATCCTCCCATGTTTCTGCCCAGACCTTGCTCCTTCTGGAAGATTCTACGGAAGCATAGATACAGCTTGTTTTAATCCTGCCCAAAGGTTTGAGAGGCTAAATCCTAGGGCTTTCTGAATGCTTCACAGATGTTCCAGAAAAAAGTAACGATAATGACTGCAGTGAACATTCCAGGTGATATTCTAACTAACCGGGAAAAGTGATGTCAGAGATGCCAAAATGGAACACCAAGAAGCGCTCATCTGTAACCTCCTTTTGTAGAAATGTACACTTTGGTCATTTCGATTCAAAATTAACAGTATCAGGGATCTAAAAGACATGAAGAGACTGAAGCACTGCCTAATTTTGGCAGACGATAACAGCCTCAATTCAGACGGGGTAAGCTATGAAACCTCAATGTTTGAGAGTTCGCTTTTATAAATCACATGGTATCAGAGTCTATAATTTAGATTTATTTTTATTCAGAAATACTTTCAGATTCACCAACTATAATGAAAAATTTAAAAATTCCAAATGGACAAAAGGTTACATGGTCTTCGAAGCTATGTCAAACATGCAACATCGTAAGCGTGACATTCAAATTGCAATCCGGCCCTCAGACTCTCTTATTACTCCAATGCTGACAACAGGAACACAAACATACCATATATTACTCTCCAGCGTTTGTCTTACGTTCTGTTCTTGTCAGTGGGACACAGTCAAATGTTTCAACCTGACAGAAAAGCATTTTTTAAAAACCTACCACGAAAGAAGAAACATCACCAGAAATGTTCCTGTCTTTTACATGGTGTGGAGATGGGAAAGATCGCCATAAAAAAAAAAAAAAGCTTTCATCCATTCCTCTGCAAGCTTTCTGAATGTTGACACTTAGGTCTACTGCTCTTTAAACAGGACGCTCAAAAATAATGCCAGATGTCAAATGAATAGTTTGTTCCTACGTGACAAATGTGCTCGCTTCCAACATTCCTCTGCACTACCATCTTCGGAATTTTCCTCTTACAAGGCTGCTTGCTGGATAACTCGGAGTTGGACAGGTCTATGCAGTCTGGAGGAAACCTGTCTCACAGCGGATCATACATACTCAGTGGTCACAACAGTCCGTTAAGCTGCTTTAGGAGGTAACACTGGGACTGGAAACACCCCGAGGAAATGGAAAAAGTGGGGGAAATAGCCCTAGATTGAACCATTTGGAAAGTGTATTTTGGAGAAGCAGCCTCAGAAAGAAGAAGGGGGTGGCTTCTCGGCTAACTGTGCCAATGAGTCCTCACCTAAACTGCTCCCGTGACCGGGCCACCCCAGCCTGGGCCAAAGGTGACACTCGCCCCCTCTTCGGCCTTGTTCTGCCCACTGCCATGGGGGAGGGTAAGTAGGAAGCTAAAACTGACCTCGGGGGTGAAATCAGGGGCAAGGGAAGCTAACTCTCAAGTCCCCCTTGAACCCTAAGAGACCTCTACTCGCCGCCCCACAAGCTCGAAGCTTCTTTAAGGATTCCCTGGCAATATTAACTGGGTTATATTTGTTAAAAAAGAATAGAGGTTGCGCTGGAAGAACTCCAAGGGAACCCAAGTGATCTCTGACCCGGACAGGCCTGGCGTTTCCTGGGGATACCCAGTTTTGGGGGGTCAGCCCCATATTCCTGGGCTCCCCCTCTCCACCCCAGCACCTCTGGCTGAGATGGATAATACTGCGTTTTTGGGAAAACAAAGGCGTCTCGCCATCCTGCACCGACACGACACTTCCTCGCGTCCCGGGCACCCAACGTGCTCTGACTCCTTCGGAACCAGGTCCCGCTCCTGTTAGCGTCTCATCAGCGAAGCAGCACACGTGTTCTAACCCGGTTTATTGTTTTAAACCAAGAAAGAGAGCTTAAACCCAGCCTGCACGATTTCACTTCATTTCCACCCACAAAATCAAACTCATTTAGGCTTATGAATAATACTGAAAAAAAAAAAACACACACACACAACAACAGTGAATCTGATTCTTCTCTTCCATGTTAACATGATGTGCCTTCATCCCGGCTTTCCCTCGACTGATTCGTTTCCGTACCTGAATGAGTCAAACTCGGATTTGGAAAATAGAGAAGGTAAAAAATATATGAATTTTTAGGATTAAAAAAAATGTTTCTGCACATAATAACGCTTTCTACATATTTCAAAATAACACTTTTAGATCCGTCGTGTAGTTTGCATTTGGTAGCTAAACGGTGAAGTACCCAAGATGTTCTTTTTTTAAAAAATATCAAAAGATAAATACAAAGTTACAAAGGAACCACTCCTAGTGGTGGGTCATCTCCGTGGAAAAGTTCCGTTTCTCAACAAGAAACACCCCCCCCCCCGATATTTTAGTAATGAAATAAAATTCCATCCGCAAAAACTGGTTTCAGATAGACATCGAGGCCTGTTAATGATTGCCAGAGGTGCCCAGCAGAGCTGCAGTAAAAGAGAGAATTGTCTAGAAAACACAGTCTCCAAAAATGTGTGCAAGTGCTGCAAACCGGACGGACCGGGGCAGGCAGGGCGACCCCCTGGACGCCAAGCCCTCCGTCGCGGGCACCGTCCCAGGCGCAGTCCCCGCAGCCTTCACGGTCCCTCAGCGCTGGCCTCCGCCCTGCCCCTCCTTCCCGGGGGGATGACGAGTGTGGAGGGGTCCGTGCGAGTCAGGCCGGCCCGGTTCGGACCCTAAACGCTTCCCCCGGGGCGGGTCCCCATCAGCAGCCGCGGGAGCTTAGATGAGCCTGGAGCTCTTCAGGAACTGGATGAGAACGCGGTACACGAACGTGTACTGGATCAGGGTCTGCACCAGCATCATCCTCTGCTGCCTCAGCCTGTCCAGCACCCGGGGGATGTCGAGCACCTGGAGCGAGAGACGCAGCAGTGGTGAAGGGCACGCCCCCCCCCCCCCCCCCCCCCAGAGAGAGAAGGGGTCCGGGAGGGTTGGGGTCCTGGCACAGATCTGGTTAGGAGATGGTCAACCTCCTAACTCGTCCAGCTGGGCATCTTCTACCGAAGTAACACACAGATAAACAGGAGAACCCACGGGCCGCTCGGCTCTCTGAGAAGCACACCGGGGCGGTCGGCAAGAATAAATACCCGCTGAGACCGGTTTGGCTCAGTGGACAGAGCGTCGGCTTGCGGACTGAAAGGTCCCAGGTTCGATTCTGGTCAGGGGCATGTACCTTGCTTGTGGGCACATCTCCACTGTGGGGCGTGCAGGAGGCGGCTGATCAATGTCTCTCTCTCATCGATGTTTCTGACTTTCTATCTCTCTCCCTTCCTCTCTGTAAAAAATCAATAAAATATATTAAAAAAAAAAAAGAATAAATACCCTGTGAAAGGCGGCAACCAGGGGGCCCAGGAGGAAGTGGCGGTCCATTTTCCACAGAAGATGGTGTGAGATGAGAGCACCAGCCTCGTTCATATAGGAAATATTGGTAAAAACTAGTCACAAGAGCTGAAACCGGTTTGGCTCAGTGGATAGAGCATCGGATGCCTGTGGACTGAAGGGTCCCAGATTCGAATCCGGTCGAGGACATGTACTTTGGTTGTGGGCACATCCTCAGTAGGGGGCGTGCAGGAGGCAGCTGATCGATGTCTCTCTCTCTCATCGATGTTTCTAGCTCTCTATCCCTCTCCCTTCCTCTCTGTAAAAAACCAATAAAATATATTTTTTTAAAAAATTAAAAACTAGTCACAAGAACTCAAGGAACCAGCATCACATCAGATGGCCTCCAGGGACCTGCAGAACCATGCGGCTGCACTGAGAACATGCAAGCTCATTTCCGAGGACGTGCAGGGCAGACCCCGTCTACCTCCCATGGCCTGGGTCTCACAGGGAGACTAACGTGCTGCCGGGCACACACCGGCAGGCCACGACGGAAGCTCGTGTCTTGTCGAGACTCCCGACCATTATCTGCTCATCCATTCTGTGTTGGTTTTCCTAAAAGAATGCAACCATCAGATTCGGGCGACCTCTTCCTCTCAGCAGCAACAGGTCCGCCAAATCCGGAAGAGGATGGAAATCACGACCCGAGAGGTGCAGACAGAGGACGGGAAGGAAGTGGCCCATAAACTGAGGCCATTGGACAAGACACTGAGAAGCTGGCCGATCTACCAATCTGCTCCCCAAAGTCCGTGTTAGAAAAGTCAACATGCAGAAGCCCACGCCCGATCTGGGAGAACTCCTGGGCACTGGAAGAGCCACTGGAGCTCAGACAGGTGCTCAAGGAGTCCGAGCTGCTGTATCTGCGCCCCCAGGCCAAGGACCCCACTTGTGCCCAGCCCAGCGTGACTCAGCGGTGGAGCATCGACCTAGGAACCAGGAGGTCACAGTCTGATTTCCGGGAGGCAGCCGATGGATGACTCTTTCTCATCATTTTATTTTTTAATATTTGTCATTGATTTTAGAGAGGAAGGGAAAGGGAGAGAGAATGATGAGAGAGAATCATCCATCGGCTACCTCCAGCATGGCCCCTACTGGGGATCAAGCCTGCAACCCAGGCATGTGCCCTAGACCAGAATCGAACCCAGGACCCTTCAGACCGCAGGCCACTGATGTTCTATCCACTGAGCCAAACCAGGTAGGGCTCTCTTATCGTTGATGTCTCTATCTCTCTCTCCTCCCTTTCTCTCTGAAATCAATAAAAATATTTTTTAAATAAATAAATCAATAAAAATAAAATTCAGACTTTTATCTGTGACCAATGAAAACAATTCCTACTGGTGGGGAAAAACACACACCAAGAAACCTCGTTCAGCCAAAACCGGTTTGGCTCAGTGGATAGAGCATCAGCCTGCGGACTGAAAGGTCCCGGGTTTGATTCCAGTCAAGGGCATGTACCTTGGTTGCGGGCACATCCCCAGCAGGAGGCAGCTGATCGATGTCTCTAACTTTCTATCCCTCTCCCTTCCTCTCTGTAAAAATCAATAAAATATATTAAAAAAAAGAAAGAAACCTCGCTCAGAAAGAGCCGTTAGGTAACGAGGTCCCTCTCTTCCCGGACTCGCGCCTCGCCCAGCCCTCCCCGCGCCACAGAGAAAGGAACACGCACCTCGTTGTGCTCCAGGCAGGCGATCATGATCTCCGACAAAATGACCACGCCGGTCCTGCCCACCCCCGCGCTGCAGTGGACCAGCAGCGGGGGGTTGGGGCCTTTGGGCTCGCTCGTGCTGTTCGTGTGGCGGCGCACAGACTGGATCTCCTCCAGGTACGCTGTGGAGCATCGGTGGGAGAGAAGGACACTCAGGGTTCAGTCTGCGGGTCACCCGCACTGACGGGGAGCACAGGGCGCCAGCTGGGGGGCCTGACCCTGACTGACAGGGCGGTCGTGGTGAGCTCAGACTCCGCCTGGCCTCCCGATTTCTCACCGACAAACCCAAAGGGAGGAAAGACTCCCCTAGACTCATTCATTCACCGCACTTTACTCACTACCACGTTATCCGTAAAAAACTTCTTTTCTATGGGTCCAATTCCCAGCCAGGGCGTGTACCCAGCAGGCGGGCTTCAGCCCCAGTGTGGGACATGCAGCCAATCAGTGATTCTCTCTCATCATGGATGTTTCTCTCCCCCTCTCCCTTCTTCTCTGAAATCAATAAAAGTAATCTAAATAAATAATAAAAACTTCTGCCGCAGGGACCAGTTTGGCTCAGTGGATAGAGCGTCGGTCTGAGGACTGGAAGGTCCCAGGTTCAATTCTGGTCAGGGGCGTGTGCCTTGGTTGCGGGCACATCTCCAGTGGGGAGCGTGCAGGAGGCAGCTGATGGATGTCTCTCTCTCATCGATGTTTCTGGCTCTCTATCCCTCTCCTTTCATCTCTGCAAAAAATCAATAAAATATATTAAAAAAAAAAAAAAAAAAACTTCTGCCAAGCCTCCCCTAAACACCCAAAATCTTTATTTTAAAAAAGCCCAGAGTTAATGCGAGACAACATGAAGGAGCTATTTCGGGGACAGAAGCTTCCTCTCCGGGGCTGGTGTAAGAGCCCCAGTGGGCAGGGGTGGGGGTGGGGGGATGCTGGGGGCGGGGACACTCACACAGAAACCCCTTGAGGTCCTCGGGGCAGCCGTGCTCGGGCCAGTCCGTGTACTGCAGGTGCCAGACGGTCCGCTCCTGCCCCGTGAGCAGGTGCTTCATCTTCAGGCCGGTGGTGGCGTAGCAGCCCGAGTCCGTGCGGAACCGCGTGGTGATCTTGAACCTCCCGTAGGTGACGGTGTTGTGCCGGGAGCCGAGGCGGGGCCAGTACCGAAAGCTCTTCTCCCTGCCGCCTTCCTGTGGAGGACGCCCGCACGGACGGTCAAAACGCGACGCAAGGCCCGGCAACACAAGCCTCTTACACACAGACAGCATGCGAGACGCGGAATCCCTCTCCCACCTGCCCCTCTCTGAGCGTCAGGATGCCCACAGGTCGCCGATGACTTCGCATCGGAGACGGAGAAAAGCGATGGAGAGAAAGGGGCACTGACCTCTTCCGCTGTCACCATGGCTATTATGGCAATTCCCTGTTCCCACACCATCTGCCAGAAGTCCTGGCAGGTGTTCTGCAGCGGGCCCTGCGTGGCGATGTAGTCCCATTCAATCCCACTGACGGACACCTGCGAGGAGGAGAGGGAAAATGAATGTGCATACGTCATGGATGTACACAGGCATGTACACACTTTGTTTGTGGGAATACTAAAGAGTGAACTGCAATATTCAGAATCAAGAAAGGCTTTCATCTTATTTTTTTTTTAAATATATTCTATTGGCTTTTTACAGAGAGGAAGGGAAAGGGAGAGAGAGTTAGAAACATCCATGAGAGAGACATTGATCAGCTGCCTCCTGCACGTCCCCCTACTGGGGATGTGCCCGCAACCAAGGTATATGCCCTTGACTGGAATTGAACCTGGGACCCTTTAGTCCACAGGACGATGCTCTATCCACTGAACCAAACCAGCTAGGGTTCATCTTATTCTTTTTCCTTGTTAGTACAATTTCCACAATTGACATCTGCATAAACTTACTATGAGTTCACGTAATATCTATGCGACCCAGGGCAATTTGCTTGTTAACCTCTCTGAATCTTAGTTCTCAAGTTAAAATAAAAATATCGCCTGCCACCCAGCCCGTGTGGCTCAGTGGTTGAGCATCGACCTATAAACCAGAAGGTCATGATTCAATTCCCTGTCAGGGCACATGCCTGGGTTGCAGGCCCGATACCCTGTTAGGAGGCAGCTGATCAAGGATTCTCTTCATCATTGATGTTTCTCTCTCTCTCCCTCTCCCTTCCTCTCTGACATCAATAAAAATATATTTAAAAATACATATGTATATGTACATGCGCATATATATATACACACACATACACACACACACACACACATATTGCCTGCCCTCGTAGGGTTGTTATCAGAACTGAATAAAGGGGACTCTTTCCCCCTCCCCATGGGAGTCTGTACTTGTTCTTCAATAAATTTCCACCGTTACTACATTTAAAAAGAAAAAAGTACTGTGTCCATGCACACACATGGTGCCTTGACCGTGACCGGTGCTCAGTGAGTAGTTACTGCCCCTGCTGTTATGGCTCTTCTCGTAAAAGTAATTATCAACACCCCAGTACCCCAACTTTCAAAAGCAATTTCCCCTCACGAAGGACTAAACACACTGAGAAAAGTATTCGCAGCTAAGCCAAAGCCCAAGTTAAATGTCCGATTTCCAGGGGAAAATACTCTTCCTTTTTAAGGAAGTCTCGCCTCTGACCTGCTGAGCCGAATCACCGTCCATCATGACACTAAGCTATGCCCTCCTGGCGAAAGGTCTACATAATAATTCCTGTGGTTGGGATTTGTAGTCAAGAGACCTGGGTTAAACCTCAGCGGCACCGACTCTTAGTGACCACTCAGCGTAAACCCTGTGTCAAGCACTGACCTGTCCACGCTCTCGCTAAGGCCACCCATCCCCATTCATCGAGCGCCCCCTCAGGGGCAGGCACTGGGGGGAGGAGAGTTAGGGGGAGGGTAACAGCTACACAGTGAACAAGAACTAATGAGGAAGAGTCTGCTGGGGAGCCTCGGGGGAAGGTGCTAACATTTCTTCATCCAGATCACTACCACGAGGTCCCATACGGGACAGTCTGTCCCACAATTCCGAGCTCAGCCTTTTCCCCTCTTCCTCAAGTTGCCTTTGGAGAGCCTGAAATGTCACTATGGAACTACCACATCATTCCGCTCTTAATCACCCAAACAGGAGAGGCTGGGTGAGTTATTCCAAAGAAAGGCTCGCCTATTTTTTTTCTTTTAATATATCTCACTGATTTTTTTACAGAAAGGAAAGGAGAGGGATAGAAAGTTAGGAACATTGATGAGAGAAAAACATCGATCAGCTGCCTCCTGCATACCCCCTACTGGGGATGTGCCCGCAACCAAGATAATATGCCCTTGACCGGAATTGAACCTGGGACCTTTCAGTCCGCAGGCCGACGCTCTATTTATTGAGCCAAACCATTTAGGGCATGACTTGCTTCTTAAACAGCCTGTGCCCACACATTAAGAAGCACATACGCAGCCCTGGCTGGTTTGGCTCAGTGGATAGAGCGTCGGCCTGCAGACTGAAAGGTCCCAGGTTCAATTCCAGTCAAGGGCATGTACCTTGGTTGTGGGCACATCCCCAGTAGGAGGTGTGCAGGAGGCAGCTGATTGATGTCTCTCTCTCATCGATGTTTCTAGATCTCTGATCCTCTCTCTTCCTCTCTGTAAAAAATAAATTATATATATATATATATATACACACACACATATATATATATATATATATTATATATATATTTTTTAAGTGTGATTACAGGGAGTGTGCCAAGAGAGCAAATGGCACCACCGCAGGTAAAAGCTTTGGTGAAAACACTGAAAAACCTGGATGCTTCTGTTCTATGAAAATGCACGTAGGTTGGTCATGAGGAAAGACCAGATCTAGCTTACAGATTCTCTCAGGAGCAGCCGACGAAGTCATCAAACTTAGAAAAACAAAGGTCTGAAGTTGGGCAAGTCAGCGCTTCGAGTCCCGACTACCCCGCTGGGGCAGAGGGTGTTAGCACGTGGCCAGAGCAAAGGTGCCACTGGCTCTGCGGATGAACACTTCCTACCAGGCCTGGGCATCTGCATTTCCCAGTTTACCACATTCCACAGTTCTCCCACTGGCTCAAAACCAGGGTGTTTTCAGAGTCCAAGCGTGAGGGTCAGTCTAAGTCGTGGACTTGAACTCAGAGTTCATCGTTGTAAACGCGCCCCTCACCTTAATATGGGAGGCGTTGATGTAGCCGGTGTTGTTCTCTTTGGTGGGGACCAACTCCACCCTGGCGTCGTCGTAGGGAAGCACGTCCTGGAACCGGTTTCTCTCCGCGTTTTCCGGGAGCCGGGCCGTGGAGCACTCGCCATCGACGAGCCGTTTCTTAAGGATCCTTTCATACTCTGTGAACACCATGCCCTGCTCCAAGCGCTGTTCCAGAATTTTACACTGTCAACAGAAGGCGGGGCGACAAGAATAAAGTCCCAGGCACAGCTACACATCGCTGTATTGCTGCTGCGAGGTGAAACCAGAGATCAATTTTTACCAAGCCCAAAATAATAGCAAAAGAAATCATCTTATGGGTGAGAAATAAAGGCAAAAAGCGGCCCGCTTAAAGGCAAAGAACTGGCCGACAAGCAATTGGTTGGATTCCTTTTCTCTAATTTATGGTCAGTTTTGTGATCCCTCTGAAACAGAGAAGTCCCTGTGGAAGTCAGTAAATCCTAGAGTAGGATCGTTGATTGCAATATCAATGAGCGTGTGCTTCAATCTTGTAATGTATAATCATATAAAAAACTGAAAATAGCCGAAACTGGTTTATCTCAGTGAATAGAGCATCGCCCTGCGGACTGAAGAGTCCCGGGTTCGATTCCGATTTAAGGCACATACCTTGGTTGTGAGCACATCCCCAGTAGGGGATGTGCAGGAGGCAGCTGATGGATGTTTCTCTCTCATCGATGTTTCTCTCTATCCCTTTCCCTTCCTCTCTGTAAAAAAATCAATAAAATATATTTAAAAAAACAAAACTAAACTAAAAATAGTGGTAAGTGCCGGAAACCATCTCCAGGGCCCATTGAGATGCACGTTAATTGTTGCTCAGTGTGGCTTCACATCTGCCGTGGTCGCCAAGGAAGTTTTGAAAGCTTCGGTCATCTTTTACTGTGGAGATAATTTTCAGTGCCATAAAAGCAACATCTGCCTTCCTTCCTGTGTGCTCTCAAAGGCATCTCCTCTCTAACTTCAAAACCATCAAAAACCAAGGCTAACACAACCACTTCAAAACTACAACTAAAAGACAAAAACGAAAAAAAACACAAAACAAAACAAAACAAACAAACAAACTAAACAAGATGGCCAGAGATGGCTGGAAGAAGGTAAAGAACCACACAGAGAAAAGAAAAAGGAAAGAAAAAACAAACACAAAGCATTCTAGCCTGAACTTAAGACATCAGCTATAAATTTGCCCCAGTTTTGAGGTCCAGATCACAAAATTCCTTACTCATTTAGGATCACTGAGTGGGTTCGAAAACGCTCTGGAGTCTCAGGAAGCAGGCACACAGCGCTTTCCCAGCTCGCCCGGGGAGGGGACCAGCCCGCCGGTACGTACCCTCTCATCATTGGAGGCTCTGGCTGACATGTCCTTCCCCTCGTCCGGCAGAGGCAGGCGCGACAGCGACAGTCCGTTCAGGGCAGCCAGTTTGAGAGGACCCATTTTTTTTGCATCTACCCGGCTCTTTTTCATTCCCTGTAAAAATATTTATAGGTGTCTATGAAATATACACCAGGACAGCCCTCTGGGAGAGAAACTGGACCGAAGACCAGAAACAAACAGGAGAAATTGCACTCCCTCGCACACACGCTGGTTTAACAAATATTAGGAAGGTGACATTCCTTTCAAGGCCAAAGCCCTGATAAGTCGCCCAGATAGGAGGTTTTGAAATGCAGCCGGTTTCGGGGTTCTGTTGTAATGAAAGGTGAGGCTCCCAGCAGACAGCATTCCTTGTACAGAACTCCCCAATTTCAACTCGGCACACCAAAAAAATCAGCTGCTATCCATATAAAAAAAGGTTTTAACTACAACCACCTGATTGCAATAAGCTTTGATTTTTTTTTATTTTTTTGTAATATATTTTATTCATTTGTTACAGAGAGGAAGGGAGAGGGTAAGAAAGTTAGAAACATTGTTGAGAGAGAGACATCGATCAGCTGCCTCCTGCACGCTCCCTATTGGGGATGTGCCTGCAACCAAGGTACATGCCCCAACCGGAATCGAACCTGGGACCTTTCAGTCCGCAGGCTGTCGCTCTATCCATGAGCCAAAACGGTTTCGGCAATCTTTGATGTTTTTTTAAAAAACATAAATTAGTTCTTTGAATCATCCTGGGAAGAAATGGAATGTTTTCTGTGGTAGCTTGCTGTTCTGTTCTGTGTTACGTTTCAGACTTGTGAGACCTGGGGTGGATCACCACACCTCTCAGAAACACCGCGTTTTTAAACCAGGAAAATCAAACAGGGCTAAGATCTCCATCACAGCACCAGAAAGGTCAGATATAAGAGAAGCACATCATCATATCCTACTGATGTGGCTCAGTGGTTGAGCATCAGCCCACACAAGAGGTCAGGACATGTGACCAGAGTTGCGAGCTCGATCCCCAGTAGGGGGCGTGCAGGAGGTAGCCCATCGATGTTGATGTTTCTCTCTCAAGGATGTTTCTATCTTTTCCTCTCCCTTCCTCTCTCCAAAATCAACAAAAACATATTTATTTTAAAAAAGAGAGAGTACATCAACAGAAGCTCTCTCCTGAGGTCAGATGTTCCTAAACTTACTGTTAAAGTGAATGATTGTCTCTAAGGCAAATAAGCCTAAGAATGCTAAGTTTCCTTAGCTATTCTACACCTCCTTGGAAGTCATAATTATCCTAAGAGCAGTAACTGCAATTTTTAAAAAATGGTGTTCTCAGTTCTGTCTCGTAAATGAAACTAGCTCTACCAGCCTGGGAGGTAGGGAGGAGGAGGGAGACGGGAACAGAGGGAGAGAGGGAGACTATAAGGTTCCTGTACAGGCGAAAATTTCATGATTCTAATGTGTGCAAAACACCGGGAGGCTGACACATGTCCAACAGCTGGCTCTCCGGTGGGGGAAAGTTCTGATTTGTCAAGTTTGCCAATTTCCATGGTGCAAATACTCCCACCATGGCCTAGTCCAAACTGTCCATGTAACGTCAACTGACTCACAAGAGGCCTGAAGATGTAACAGTCGGTTCTCGCCTGCCAGGATGGGGTGGGTCAAGATGCCCCGGCTGGCCGAAACCGGTTTGGCTCAGTGGATAGAGCTTCGGTCTGCGGACTGAAAGGTCCCAGGTTCGATTCCGGTCAAGGGCATGTACCTTGGTTTCGGGCACATCCCCAGTGGGGGGCGTGCAAGAGGCGGCTGATCGATGTCTCTCTCTCATCGATGTTTCTAGCTCTCTGTCCCTCTCCTTTCCTCTCTGTAAAATATCAATAAAATATATTTAAAAAAAAAAAAAAAAGATACCCCGGCTGGGATCAGCTGGAGGAAGCTGATTGTCTGTCAGGCCAGGCCTAAGGCCAGTGTTTGAAGAAAGGAGCAGAGAGTCAAAAGCAGCCTCAGCTACCCCTTACTCAGCCCTGAGAGTACAGGCCCGCGGCTTTAAACACCTGCAAGTGATTTCTTACTAAGATTGTACAACGAAGAGAAAACCTTTATGCAGCTGCATGAGCGCTCAAACCAGTCCATTTCAGATAGCGATCACGCCCCTGAGGTGGAGATGGGTGGAGAGCTCGAAAGTGATCCTGCTTGTCTGCAATCGATGTCACTGTTTTTAACCCTACACCTCACCTCCATTCACACTGGTCTGTGAGCTGAGTGCCACGATACCATGGCAACAGGGCTGGGCTCTTCAATTCTTGGGAAGCTGGTGCCACGTCGCAGTAATATATTAATCCCGAGCCCCGCTTGTGTGGCAGGGGCTCATTTATCCCCCCAATAACTCTGGGCACATCTTCCCGGACAAAAGGACACTGAGTCAGAGAGATGAAAACGCTTGCCCCGGGCACACAGCTGCCTCTTCATATAGAGAAACGGTGATCGGTGTCAAAACCATCGATAGCGCCTTCCAATAAAATCAGTTCTGCCGCATCTAGAATTCAGAAGCAATTTCCAGGCCTATCCTTACGGAGAACTTTGTGCCACAGCAGGCAGAGCAGAGATGACTGCCTCTGTGTGACAGACAGGGAAGCTGAGGTTCCGGTACATGAGGGTCTGGCCCACTGAGCAGAGCACTAATTAGAAAGAAAAAAAAAGGTAGGCTCTTCCCAGGGCTGGTGTGGCTCAATGGTTGAGTGCTGACCTATGAACCAGGAAGTCACGGCTCAATTCCCAATCAGGGCACATGCCCAGGTTTTGGATTAGATCCCCAGTGTGGGGGCGTGCAAGAGGCAGCCAATCAATGATTCTCTCTCCTCATTGTTGTTTCTATCTCTCTCTCTCTCTCTCTGAAATCAATAAAAATATACTTAAAAATTTTTTTTTTTAAAAGGCAGGGTCCAGACTCAGACCCGTCTCCCCACTATCTGGTTCTACACCTGGCCCCAGCTCCCGTGCATGTTTTTCAAGTAAAGAGAATCACTTATGGGAAAAGAAGAGGAGCAAAAGCATAAGCCAGTCACACAGTCTTATTAAATGAGTCCTGGAGGTCTTAGAAGTCAGTGAGGGAGAAAAATCTGTGTTTCTAGGGAACCAAATTGGTCAAAATACTCAGACTTAACAGGACTTGCTAGGCCCACTAAGAAGGCACAGTGATAGAGGCCTGACGACTGGACCACACTCCAAACAAGCATCGTCTGGGGAAAAGACTCGGGTCACATGAAAATGGGGGACAGGTCTTGAGGTACTTAGGGGCGAGTATTAACTATGAGAGGGACTGTGCAGCCGGCTCAGGGGTTCCAGCAGAATCGCTGTGGAATCACATCCACCCCTGCCCCCCTCACCCTGAGCCCCCGATTATGAGCCCACACCTTCAGCCAACCTGAGACAGGGGCCTGACTGCACAGCTAGGCGAGTAAGAATGTGCTCTCCCCCAAAATTAAAACTAAACTTAAGTTATTCAAACCCAAAATTCCTTAAAAGAAAACACAGTTAAATCCACAGCACTACTGTATGTAGTTTTAATTTATGGGCACTTATCTCTTTCATCAGCCCAATAACATTGTGGGAATTTTTTCCTATGTATGAAGATGCTTACAGCATCTCAGAGGATCTCAAATACAAGGCCGGGCCAAAACTGGTTTGGCTGTGGATAGAGCCTCGTCTTGCGGACTGAAGGGTCCCAGCCAGGTTCAATTCCGGTCAAGGGCATGTACCTTGGTTGCGGGCACATCCCCAGTAGGGGGCATGCAGGAGGCAGCTGATCGATGTTTCTCTCTTCTCAATGTTTCTAACTCTCTATCCCTCTCCCTTCCTCTCTGTGAAAGATCAATAAAATATATTTAAAACTAAAATAAAATAAAATACAAGGCCGGAACCACACCTGCGATGGCCCCCATGTCTGAGGTTGCCGACTGGAATCCCAGCGGCCAGGACACGGGGAGCAACGTGAGACAGAATGGACAGGTCAGCGCCTGGCTTCTGGCTGGGGAGTGGGGGTCCAGGCAATGAGGCGCGGAAGCCTGAGCGATGCAGCGAGACATCTCCGAGCGGACGCCCTGGCAGGCCAAGGCCACACAGGCTCGGGGCCCCAAAGTGAGAAGGGTTCAGTGGAAAGGCAGAGAACAGCGAGGCTTAGATAAGCAATTATTACCTAACAAAACTTTATACAGTGTAACTCGCCGGAGAACAGTGTAGCAGATAAGAGAACACGTTGCAGAGATAAATAGCAGTCTGAAGTTCCAGTTAGTCCCTCGCTCGCTCTGTGACCTTGGGAAGCTGCTCAATATCTGAGTCCGCTTCCTCGTCCGCAGGAACAATAGGCCTGTTGTACCGGACACGGTCCAGCGCACGGTCGCTGCTATGGAAAGGCAGCTGGGGATGCTGTTAGTTCTCTTTTATTTCCCTTCCAATCGGGGAGGCGGGCTCAACCAGCTCATGGTTACTTATTATCCTGACTATGTGACTGGAATCCCTGCATCTTCTACAAAGGACCTTCCCTGAGTTCTCAATTCAACTCTCTTCCAAAGAGACCTGGAGCTTTCCTGACGAAGGGCCACCTTCCCGACCCCAGGGTCATGCGGCCGCCCTCAGGGACACGGCCAACATCCGAGGCTGCACCCACACGTCCAGCGCACGGACACATGGGGACACTCCTTGGTGGGGACATTCCAGGAGAAACCAGCAGGCGAACCAACAAGGCCCTGGTGGCCGCACCAGTCCAGGGGCGGCTGCACCAGCATGGGGGCTTCTAACAGGTGGCAGACAAAGCAATCTGGGCTCAGGTCATGGCACCTCAGCTCCCTTTCCATTTACACCGCATTGCTGCAACTTTTCCTTCCTTACATATAATCTAACTATCTCTAGAAAAAACACTAAAACTTCATCAACCTCTACCACTTCCCTAGATAATGGAACTCAAGCGTGTTCCAAATAAGGCAAAGACACGGGAAAGGGCAGAAGAGGGATCAAAACACGTCCAAAGAAAGCAAGCTGGAGGCATCCAAAGTGCTGAGCCAGAGAAGAGACCCCGGAGCGCAGCAGGTGCTGAGGGGCGCAGAGCGGGCGGCTCCCCTGCGCACCCCCCACTTACCCCTAACGGCGGGAGCCCCTCCACGATGTTCTTCTTTCCCGAGAGGAGGTCGGACACCGGCCTCTTCTTCAGAGAATCCCTCCGGGCGCGGTACTTCCCCGACGTGGTGAGGTCAGACTCGGACATGGAGGGCGTCAGCAGCCCGTCCCTCCGGGGCCGCGGGGCCTCGGCGGGCACGTGCCCGGGGCTGCCGGCCCTCACCCTCTTCTCGGCCTCGGGGACGGGGGCCTGGGGCTCGTGGATGTGCAGCGGGCCCCCGCCCGACACCGAGGCCGGGACGCAGGGGCAGCCGGGCAGCTCCTGGGAGTAACTGCCCCGAGGCTGGCGGGCCCGTGGGGAGGGCACCGCCCGGGCCGGGCCGTCCTCCTCCAGCTCCTCCCCCTCCTCCCCCTCCTCCTCCTCCTCCTCCTCCTCCTCCTCTTCGCTGCTGTGGATCAGCATGGTGGCCTCGGACAGGGACTTGTGGTGACCGTACCTCGGGCCTTCCTGCTCGGCGGCCGCCTCCCCGCGGCGCGTCCGCTCGGGGAAGACGCTGGGCTGGGAGCCCGCGGAGCCGGCCCGCGGGGCCACGTCGGCGGCCGAGGCCGACAGGGTCCTGTCCTTGAGCCGCATGCCCTCGAAGCCGTGGGCCAGCCCCGCCAGCTCCAGGCTGTTCCTCTTGTGCAGGCGGGCGTGGCGCGCCGAGGTCAGGGGCTCGCTCACCTCCTGCAGCGAGTGCGCCACGGGCAGGCTGTCCTCCTGGAAGGTCTGCACCGAGTGGTGGACGCGCCGCGTGATGAGGTCGGGGTTGCTGCTGCTGATGTAGAGGTGGCGGGACAGGTCCGGGGTGCTGTTGGCGGGCCGCGGGTGCGGGTGCGGGTAGGGGGGCGGCGGGCGGTACACCTGCGTCCTCATGATGTTGGGCGCCGGGTAGTCCTGCGCCTGCAGCTGCACGTTGGTCAGCTCGGGCACGCTCACCGCGCCCACCACGGGCCGCCGCTCGGCCGCGTAGGGGTACGGGCACTGGCTGTGGAAGCTGTAGTTGAGGCTGAAGGGGTGGTGGGCGGCCGGCGGCGAGGGCCCCGGGGCGTGCTCCCGGATCTCGGGCTGGCTGTACACCAGCGCGTCCGGCCGGCTGTAGGCGAACGAGTGGCCGATGTTGAGGTTTCTCAGCGAGTGGCTCTGCCGCTCGGCGTGCGCCATCCCTCCTCCTCCTCCGCCTCCGCCTCCTCGGTGGAGCTGCTTCATCACCGTCTCGTAGTCGGGGGTCGGGCGGTAGGACGGGGGGATGAGCGCGCTGTGCCGGTGCGACGGGACGTAGTCGGGCCTCATGACGTCGCTGCCCGTGATGCTGGGGTTGGAGGACATGGGCGAGGGCTGCGGGAAGGGCTGCGGGTTGTTCAAGGAGCTGGTGCTGTGGGCGCTGTAGACGCTGCCGTTGCGGATGCGACCGCTGAGGTCCATCTGGGCTCGATCCAGGCTGGTCTGAGAGTGACAGTAGTAGCCGTTCTGGTTGGTCACAAAGAGGTTATCTGGGGGGAAATATTAAAATGTAGTTTAAAATGAGATGTTTTTTTAAAAAAAAAAATGTACTAGATTGGACTAATGACTCTAGACCAGTGGTTGGCAAACTCATTAGTCAACAGAGCCAAATATCAACAGCACAACCATTGAAACTTCTTTTGAACTATGATACATCTACATAATGGAATACTACACTGCCATGAGAAAGAAGGAATTCTTACCATTTGCAGCAACCTGGATGGAACTGGAGAGCATTATGCTAAGTAAAATAAGCCAGTCAATGAAAGAAAAATACATGATCTCACTCATTTGTGGATAATAAAGAACATTATAAACTGACGAACAAAAAGATATAGAGGCAGGAAAGCATCAGACTGTCAAATTATAGCGGGAAGGTTAAGGAGGAGTGGAGTAGATAAGAGATCAATCAAAGGACTTGTATGAATGCATATAATCATAACCAATGAACATAGACACTGGGGGGTTAGGGTATGCCTGGGAGTGGGGGGGCAATGGGAAGATATGTATAGATGTAACACACTAATAAAAAACAATTTTTTTTTAAAGACATTTCTTTTGAGAGCCAAATTTTTTAAACTTAAATTTCTAATGCCACTTCTTTGAAATAGACTTGCCCAGGCCATGGCATTTTGTGGAAGAGCCACTATCAAGGGGCCAAAGAGCTGCATGTGGCTCGAGAGCCGCAGTTTGCCGACCACTGTGCTAGACAAATACTGAGAGAGGCCTTGAATGCGGATGATGTAGTTTATGGAAACGGTACTGAAAGGACCCGGCTTCCCCCCCACACTCTTAGTGACCCTGAGAGGGTCATTTCCTCGTCTATAGGATGCGATGACTCGGCCAAATTCGAGGACAGAGTTCAGGATGAGGCACACAATAAAGATCAGGCAAGTCTTAAGTCCCATATTAAGAGTACAATTGCAGCACAACACATTGTCTTTTTCTGAAAGTCAAAAACACGTTTGAGCCACAACCGGTTTGGCTCAGTGGATGGAGCGTCGGCCTGCGGACTGAGGGGTCTCGGGTTCGATTCCGGTCAGGGGCATGTGCCTTGGTTGCGGGCACATCTCCAGTGTGGGGCGTGCAGGAGGCGGCTGATCGATGTCTCTCTCTCTCTCATCAATGTTTCTGACTTTCTATCCCTCTCCCTTCCTCTCTGTAAAAAATCAATAAAATATATTAAAAAAAACAAACACCTTTGACTGGAGCGATGAAGCAGCCCTTCTGCAGCCCGGGAGCTGCAGGCTGGGCACCCGGGGGTGCAGGGCCCTGACTCTGCCGCCCCCTGGTGGGGAGGCCCTGCTGATCGGAGCTGGTTCAGGCACCAGCTGCCCGCAAGTGCACCCTTCCGTGGAGCCGCAGCTTGCTTGTGTAGGTGCTTCCAGGTGAACAAAAAAGGGCAACATCTGGGCAGAATCGGAGCTTCTCCAGGTCCAGCAGTGTCAGCAGTAGCCACGCCTCACCCGGGGCCGGAGCCGAGGACAGCCATCCTGAGAGAGCCACACCTGTGCTGGCACCAGCCCCCACGCTTCCGCAGCCGCGAGCCACACTCAGAATCGGGGATCCCTCTCCTTGCCAGTGCCCATGAGGGCATGAACCTGCCAGGGCTGGGAAGAGGCATGCTTCCTGCAGCCCATCTGCAGTTCACTTGAAACCCTAACGAGCCGAAACCGATTTGGCTCAGTGGAGAGAGCGTCGGCCTGCAGACTGAAGGGTCCCAGGTTCGATTCCGGTCAAGGGCACGTACACTGGTTGCGGGCACATCCCCAGTGGGGGGCGTGCAGGAGGCGGCTGATGGATGTCTCTCTCTCATCGATGTTTCTCTATCCCTCTCCCTTCCTCTCTGTAAAAAATCAATAAAATATATTTTAAAAAAAAGAAAAAGAAAGAAACCCTAACGAGATGATCTCCAACCCTCAGGAAAAGCAGCGTCCAGGCCCTCGGGGAGCAGCCTGTGAAGCTGTGTCTGTGATTCTGAAGCCCTACCACCGTTTAAGTAACACGTGATCATCAGTGAATACTCCACGGGCTGGTGTTGGACTTGGATCTGGTGGCACCCAGCCATGAAGGGACAGGACTCGAATGCATGCCCGGGTGCTCACTGCTGAGGCACGGTGCTTCCTGCCCCTGGCTCTTCCCGTACCTGGACGCACACGAGCTTGAGTCGGGAACCCCCCACCTTTGCTTACTGCGGGACAGCCCAGGCCCCCACTGTAGCCTGCCTGGACGAGCACAGGCGCTGCCGGAGCGGAGCTGGTTCAAGCACCAAGTGTCTGCTCTCCCGGCCTTCCGGCTCCTCTGTGCCCCCCGCCAACCACCCATCTGTGAGCCCACAGGCGTGAAACACGTATAACAACCACGGGGGAAATGACTGGAACCCGGTCAAATAAAAAGGGCTGGGTTGATGGGGACAGAGAAGAGAAGATCAAGAACTGTCTCACAGCCAAAACTGGTGTGGCTCAGTGGATAGAGCATCGGCCTGCAGACTGAAAGGTCCCAGGTTTGATTCCGGTCAAGGGCACATGTCTGGGCTACAGGCTTGATTCCCAGTAGGGGGCGTGCTGGAGGCAGCCGATCAATGATTCTCTCTCATCATTGGTGTTTCCTATCTCTCTCTCTCTCTCCCTTCCTCTGTGAGATCAATAAAAATATATAAAAAATAAAAAGAATAGATCAGTAGTCTCTGAAATATACAAAATTAACACTTATTTTTTTAAAATAAAATAAATAAAAATAAAAAAAATAAAAAGCACCCTAACCGGTTTGGCTCAGTGGATAGAGCGTCAGCCTGCGGACTGAAGGGTCCCAGGTTTGATTCCAGTCAAGGGCATGTACCTTGGTTGTGGGCACATCCCTGATAGGGTGTGTGCGGGAGGCAGCCGATCAATGTCTCTCTCTCATCCATGTTTCTGACTTTCTATCCCTCTCCCTTCCTCTCTGTAAAAAAATCAATAAAATATATTTTAAAAAAAAAGAAAAAGAAAAAGCACAGTACATATAAGGTTCAGTACTACACCCGGTTTCAGGCATCCACGGGGGTCCTGGGACGTATGCCCGCGGATAAGGGGGCACTAATGTCCTGCCTATTTTCCACACGTGTCCAAGAAACAGCACATAAAGGCGGCCTCTCCGATGAACCTAGCATGGCTACAGTCATCACACTGATTGTGCGTGTCACTTCCGTCACAAATTATACTGGCTTCAAGGTTTCCAAGTCTCCTGACGTATTCACATTGCCATCATGCGCCAGGCCCCTGCCAGCGGCGGCCCTTACCTTGAGAAGAAGTGTAGGGCTCGGTGTAATGGCCGTTGTAATGCAGCGGGGGCGGGGCGGGCATCACATAGGGCTGCGGCTTAGGCTGAAAAGGGCAAGTCGGAGGCGGGTTAACACACACTGCCTGGGCCTGGGTAGCATGCAAAGGCGCTGTCTGCTGGCTTCTCTCTCTCCACTGACGCACTCCCGAAGAGCGCAAACATACATGGAAAGCGAACATGAAAATCCGTAGCTCTCATCTGCCATGCTCACTGCGCCCCCGAGCGGCGGTGCCAAGCCCTGTGCACCGAGGACAGACTTCACACCGCACAAGGAAATGTGCCGCGGCCGAAAAGTTAAGGGCAAGGAGGGATGGACAAAAATGTCCTGAATTCTCATGTAAACACATGAATGTAAGACGCTTATATGGAGTATATTTCATTTTAGTAGGCAAAATTGTCCAGTACAGTGGTACCTCGAGATACGAGTGCCCTAACATACGCGATTTTTGAGATACGAGCCGTCGAGCGAGCGGTTTTTGCTTTGAATTACGAGCAACAGTTGAGATACGAGTCATCGCGCGGATCGGCCGGCGGCACACGACCCACCAGTTTACCGCGACTCGAGCGTCTCATAGTTTCCCACGCCTCAAGGTTACGGAATGAATTAAACTCGTATCTCGAGGTACCACTGTACTTTAAATATCTACAAACTCCTGATTACTCTTGGTTAACAGTCAAAATTTTAAACATTAGATCGGACCTAATATTTCAATGTATAATATAATAAATGCTATATCAATACTGGGCTTACCCTATTGGGGGGAAAAAAATCACCGTTTCTTTGGTCAAAAAACAATAGAACATGGACATGCTTTTGTGTTCACACTAAAACCAGCGCTGCCATTCGCCTAGGCTATGAAGGAAGATGACATCATAAGGGAAACGCAGCCAGCCTGGCTTCCCCTCTTTCTTACCAGAGACATCCTTGAAGAAGACCTCCTCCTGATCAGGTTCACGGTGACGGTCGGCGTCTGCCTGCAAAATAAGAGCATGCAGACGTTCTCTCTCTCCATCGCTCACTCAAACATACACGCCATCTTCCTAATCCTACCAGAATAAATTACTAAAACGGAAACACGATAAAGGTCCCCGTGCAAAAGACAAAGTAATCCAATCTCAAATCTGAGACAAAGAGGGAGAGTCCCCGTCCCGCTGCCCAGGCCCCTCTGCCCAGGCCTGGGGCTGAGCCTTCTCCCGCAGCATCCGCTGCCTGGACTCTAGAGGGGCGACAGGGGGAACCTTCCCCTGGTCCATCCAGGAAAAGCAGAGGGGGGTGGAGGTGAGGCCAGGCCGCCCACAAACTCACCCCCCGAGGCAGCAAGGCAGTGCAAACGCCTGGCTCCGCGGGCCTGGCTCAGCACTGACCACCCCACTCTCACACCGGAGGGGTGGCCTTCGGCTGCCAGCCCCAGAGCCGGAAGCAAGTGCCTTTAGTTCAAGCCTGTCAACCACATACTCCACACATAACGAAGAATAAGCTTACAACTTTGGCAACTTAAGAATCTGTATTTCTTCTAAGGAATTAAATTAGGGAAAGCAACAAAGTAGGAAAACTGTTTTAGTGGGCCTGTGATAAACCCATTTGTTTACCTTCCTTTTAAGAAACCTCTCTGGTTTTACATGTGCTTTTTAAAAAGCGATGAGAATGGGTGGAGGTGGGAGAGGGCGTAGAAGGGATAAACGATGGTGGGGAAAATTCAATGTTTTTAAAAGCAATGAGAACATTAAGGAGGGCCAACTAACATTTTCCGGATAACCTGAGAATTTAAACTAGTCACGACAGGCCCCATCTCTGAATAATATCAGAAACAAGAAACAGAAAAGCCCATTCATAATTCCATAGTCTTTAAACAGAGGCAGGCGTTTTTTGTTGTGTTTTTCTGTATGGTCCGCTTTGTGGAAAGTTAAGATCTAGGAACCTAAGCATAAGGATTCTTGGTTTTGCTGATGACTTACATAATTTTGTCAAAGCACTTAAAAAAAACCACCTTTCGCCCTCTGCTCTGGCTCGCGAGCTTGCGTGACACCTAATTCCTGATTCCAGAAACATGCTGTGACCTTCGCTTGCGCTGCTCCAGGGACTAATGACTGCAAACCCACAGCACAAAGCGAACACTCAGGCCCAGGACACCCCGCCTGGCGTCCCCCCAGTCGGCATTCCTAGCGCTCTGACGACGAACATCACAGTCAAACCCCGTCCGTTAGCTTAATACCGGGCAACCACCATCGCCTCTACGAGATGATGTTCTTTTTAAATGAGAGGCTTTCATAACCTCTCTCATTATCTCTGGAATGTAATAAGCTTGCTGAGGAGCAGATGTCTCTTTCCCAAGGACGCTCCGTTCTGCCAGTATTTATGCTACTCAACAGCACAGTGGACTCCACTTCCGTTAGACCACAAAAATACCACACCTGCCCGCAGAGGAGGGGGAGCAGGTACGAAGCTGTGTGTGGGCTTTATTCTTTTTATTTTTTTAATTTATTTTATTGATTTTTTACAGAGAGGAAGGGAGAGGGATAGAGAGTTAGAAACATCCATGAGAGAGAGACATCGATCAGCCGCCTCCTGCACACCCCCCACTGGGGATGCGCCCATAACCAAGGTACATGCCCTTGACTGGAATGGAACCTGGGACCCCTCACTCCGCAGGCCGACGCTCTATCCACCGAGCCAAACCGGTTTCGGCTCTTTTTTTTTTTTTAAACAGTCCTTAACTGCGTGTTAATATATTCCTACAATCTGAGTCCAGAACCTGAAGACCTTGCACTTTGCAGCCTTGAAATGCACTCTGCCTTTGCTCCTTCTCCAAGGTTGGCTTGGACAGACTGCTCTTCCTGAAGTTTCTATGTAGCCCAGAGCCTCCTTGCAGTGGACTGAACTCTCAAGCACTACCAGGTTGAAATTGAGACTTGGGGGGAGAAGGACTGCTGATGGAATCCTCCAGAGGCGTGTCCAGAGGTGCCCAGCCTGCAGCAAAAGCCAGCCACCGTGTGTCCCACACAACACCCCAGGATGCGGGGCCCAGGACACAGGCGGCCGCTCCCCCAGGCGAGATCGAAGCTGCACCCTGGCCGGCAGTGCCCGCTGCAAACTCGCTCCCGCTGGGCACACGCAGGCCAGCACCGCTTCCTCCCGCCTCACTGTTCGGCCGAGTCTGATTTTCTAACGCCCCTTTCTCCCTGCCAGCGTCCTTGTCCATGCGGTTTACGGTGGGACCCGCTCCCCCATGCTCAGTACACGACCTAAAGTGGGGGGACCGTTGGCGGTGTTTCCCACACTTCGGGGGCTGTTCACAATGCTGCTGGGTGCTGCTGGCCTGCGACCCGTGAAGAGCTGGGAGGGGGCAGCGGGGGAGGGGATCAGCGGAATGCGTGCACTGGGGAAGACAAAACGAGAAAAGGCCGCCAGCCCCGAGGACAATAAACAGCAGGACTTGTCGGAACAGGGCTGGAGCCGGAGTGCGATCACCCCGTGGAGGCCACCCCCACCCGGGCGGGAGGATGGCTGTCACCCTGATTTCTCAGAGGAAGACACTGGTACTCGGATGAAGTACGTTACTGCGGGTCCCATGGAAAATAAGTAGCAGAAATGGCATTTGAATGGGCAGGTCTGTCGGCTTCCGGGGCACAGGCTCCTGATAATTGATTTTACGCCTAGAACCTATCCCCCAGCTACACACACACACACACACACCACCTGCTTGGTAAGGCCCATGGGGGCAGGAGCGCCCGCCATGGCACCGCGGTGCCTGGCTCTCAGGAATCCTCAATGTTTGCTGAACCAAAGACATTGCACTTCGATGCCACTGCCGTATTCCAGGTGGCAGCCTGGCAGCTGGCACTTCGGTTGGTAGCAGAGGAGGTGAGAGTTGGGAGTGAGGAGGGAAGTGATGCTCTCTGCTAGGCATGGGCAGCTGAGCTGGACTGCTAAGAGTTGTCTGGATTTTGCTTTGTAATCTTTCTCATAGATTTATTTTTAAAATATATATTAAAAAATCTTTCTCATAGATTTATGACTAATGCGGAGGAATGAGATTTTTTAAAAATATATATTTTCATTGATTTCAGAGAGGAAAGGCGAGGTAGAGAAAGAAATATCAGTGATGAGAGAGACTCGCTGACTGACTGCCTCCTGGACGCCCCCTACTGGGGATCGAGCCCACAACACGGGCATGTGCCCTGACTGGGAATCGAACCGTGACCCTCAGGAAAAGCCTGGAGGTGAGGAAGGGAGGAATCCTGAGAGGCCAGTTCTAGGCCCGCTGCAGTCTCATTAAATGCTCACCACGCTTGAGCTGACCTGGTTGGACCGTGAGAATAAATCTACCAATACTTTACGTTTAGAGCCTCAGAAGCCATGGCCATAAAATTCAAGTTATTTTCCATTTGAGTGCCTACCAAAAAGCTAAGCGTTCCTTTGCTGTACCTGTGCTCCCAATGAAACACTCCTTTTCCACAGAGCGACGTGGATATCAGCTGCCATGAATAACTACATAGGACTGCCTCATGCAAACCACTTCCACCATCTACTGGACGCAGAGGTTAGAAGCAAAATGTGGCGCCAACTAATACAGATGCCTAGGGAATCCAATGAATATTGGTGGCTTATTCAAAACCATCGATTCTTCATTATTTCCCAGAAAAAGAATAAACGGAGGTAATGAGGGTCAGTAATATGGATCCTCTTAAACGTATGAACGGTTTTAACCTTGAGAAAAGGCTGTGGTCCGAAAGGCTGCATAGCTACTCCCTGAATCTCGGAACACACTTCTGCGTAAAAATAACGTCACCCGTGGCTGGGTAGGCGGGCCAGCCCGGAGGAGCCCCAAGTGCAACTATCCTAGACTAGCAGCACCCCCGAATCTAGCAGCAGGAGAACATTTCCCCAAAAAAATGCTCCCCAAAGTCCCAGCCAGCCAGCAAGCAGAGGCCCCCACATCCTCCCCGCCAGGAGGAGGTTTCGGAAGACCCATCACCAGACCAGCAGGAGGACTAAAAACACATATGCAGGAATGCAGGGATGCAGGGAAGCAGAGATATAGGGATGCAGGGAAGCAGGGATGCAGGGATGCAGGGAAGGAGGGAAGCAGGGATGCAGGGAAGGAGGGATGCAGGGATGCAGGGAGGGAGGAACAGAGATCTAAGTGCTAATCGCCAGTGGTTCTGCCCGTTTGCTCCTGATGGAGGTTTTCCTCACACCCAGGTCCCTATAAAACACAAGCACTCGCAGCCCTTCCCCTTCCTTCCTGGCCCATTTCTCTTTCCAAGTGACAATCAGTAGTAAAAGGAAAGCAACAAGGAGCCAAAGGGCTCTTCTCCCCACGGATCCACCACCGCATCACCCAGGTTCCCACCGGGTGCTAAGCCGGACCCCCTGTCAGGCTCCAGGGTGCGAAGATGGATGGGAGGAGTCTGCCCGCAGGGAGCCCCAGCAGACGCGGCAGGCAAATCGCCTCACAGCGCAGACTCGGACCCTCCAACATCTGCACGGGGGCTGGCGGCACAGGCTCAGCCTTGCTGCTCCCGTCAGCCGGGGAACTGCACTCCTCTAAGTCTCCATGCCGTCGCCCACAAAGGGCAATAATCACTACCAGACAGGTGACAAGAAGATGAAAGGAGATAAAAGCTCAAAACCGGTTTGGCTCAAGGGATAGAACGTCGGCCTGTGGACTGAAGGGTCCCAGGTTCGATTCCGGTCAAGGACATGCACCTTGGCTGCGGGCACATCCCCAGTGAGGGGCGTGCAGGAGGCAGCTGATCGATGTCTCTCTCTCATCGATGTTTCTAACTCTCTATCCCTCTCCCTTCCTCTCTGTAACAAATCAATTAAAAATATATATTTTTTAAAAAGTTTGGTTTTAGACATATCGACTGTGAGATGCCTCTTAGGTAGCAGGTGGAGATGGATGTGTGAATCAGGTGCTCGGGGAGAAGACGGGACTGGGTGGGAAGCCAGAGGCACCTTTAGAAGAAAGATGCTGTTTTTAAGCCCAAGGCAGGTGGATCCCCTCGGAAATGAGCAGCTGGAGATGAGGTCCGAGGATTAAAGCTCAAAGGTGAGTGGGAAGAGAGAGCCTTGAAGAGGAGAAGCAGGAGAGCTGGGGGCCTGGCAGCCAGGGAAGAGCAAGTGCAGGAAGGAAGGGAGGTCAGAGGACAAGTGCTACTGAAGGGTCAAGTGAGCAGACAGAAATGACCCCTGGGTGAGGGTCACTGTCACTGGGCAGGCAGAGTCAGTGGTGCGGCAGCTTCGTGGAAACAGGCTGAAGGAAGGAGAGAAAGCGGGTGCATGCAACTCTTTTGAAGAAACTTGCTATAGCCCTAGCCAGTTTGGCTCAGTGGATAAAGCGTCGGCCTGTGGACTGAAGGGTCCCAGGTTCAATTCCGGTCAAGGGCACATGCCTGGGGTGCCAGCTCGATCCCCATAGGGGATGTGCAGGAGGCAGCCAATCAATGATTCTCTCTCATCATTGAAGTTCCCATCTTTCTCTCCCTCTCCTTTCCTCTCTGATATAAGATATTTATATTTAAAGAAAAAAAAACAACAAAGAAATTTGCTATAAAGGACAGCAGAGACACAGAGAGCATGTGGCACAAAGGGAAAGTGTTTTAAGATGTGAAATAGGACATCATGTTTATATGCTGACGGCAGTGATCCAGTAGGGGGCAGTGCATGTAGGTTAAGAAAACTACGTGAGGGAGAAGGGCCATAAATTCTTCACACGGCTTGAAAGCAATAATCCTTAATGACCCAAAATGCTAATTAAAAAAATAAAAGATATTCACTAACTTCAAAAATTAGAATGATTCTAGTAAGTGGTTAAAAGAAATCTTAGAGGCATATCTGTAGTTATTAGAAGTTGGTCCAAAGCAAAATAATTTTTAAAAATTTGAGAAATATCATTTTAACATGCAAAAGCCAAGAGTTTATCATAAAATGCCATTTGAAATATCATATTTCATAAAACTGGCCTTTCTAGATAACACAATGCAACTCAAGATGAAAGTGTCTAAACTTCTTTTCTCCAATTTCCACGAGCAGGCTATACTTACAGGCTGCACTGGTTTAGTCTGTAAAATTTGTGCCTCGCAACGCAGAGTCTCCACATGTATTTTGCTGTTTCCAAGTCTTCCTAGTAAGTAAAATATGCATAAAATAAATGAAAGCACATTTACAATGTGATACAGAGTTTATCTGGGGACAAGGCGTAATTATGTCAAGTCACTTTTAACACACTTGGGACACTTTCATTTTCCAATACTATGTCTTCACAGGAATGCTATAATTGGGATTTAAATTACGAAGACAAAAAAAAATCTGTTCGAACAGTGTGATTCTTGTATTAAACAGCTTCATAATGGCTTAGAAATTGAAAAATTATGAAAATATCAACTTTCATTTTGACAAATAGTCACTGAAAGACATTTTTAAACAAAACATTTGACTCAGTGACTCATACTGTCATGTGTCAAGGGAGCAAAAGCAAATAACTGTGATATAATCTTCCTAAGGAACCACTCACTTAATGGAAATTAAGATATTAGTGGGCTTACTTTCTCCCCTATTTAGTGGCTTACATTTAGTAGAATGAATCTCGGGATTCATTCAACAATATCTACTGAGCAATTACTTTTGTCAAGTGCACTATTACGACAAAACCACCATTATGTAAAACGTTATCGAATTTTCTAAAACTGCAAAATATTGTCATTTTAATGCCACCCACCCCCAGCTCCCCAAACACACGGACAGAAACGCTAACGTGTGAACTTTCAGGAAAAACACCCCATGCTCTTCCTGCCGCCCACTCACCGTCTGAAACTGGATGGTCTCCTCCTTACTTGCCAGCTCTAAGGCGAAGAACGACTTGTTGTGGGACATGTTGGCGATATCGTGCCACCTACAGAAGCAACAGAGAACGGCGATGAGAGCGCTCGTGCAGACACCAGGAGGCACAACGTATCTTTCCATGTTTGAGCTTGATACGTAAATCAGTATTTGATTATCTTGGAAATAAAACAGTTGTTTTAATCCTCCAGCATGCATTTTCTAATTGAAGTGATAACACAGAGCCGCAAAAAATAAGTGCATGGCCGAAACCGGTTTGGCTCAGTGGATAGAGCGTCAGCCTGCGGACTGAAAGGTCCCAGGTTCGATTCTGGTCAAGGGCATGTACCTTGGTTGTGAGAACATCCCCAGTAGGGGGTGTGCAAGAGGCAGCTGATCGATGTTTCTCTCTCATCAATGTTTCTAACTCTCTATCCTCTCTGTAAAAAAAATCAGTAAAATATATACTTTTTTAAATAAGTGCATATATACTAAACCAGGCCAAAGAATGCTTGAAATGTAAACTCTTATTTATCCCCATTTGTCAAACTAGTTAGGTCAAAGATCCCTCTATGAGCTGGTTGCCAGTGACTCCTTCCTTCACTCAACAAGCATCTTACAAGATGTTCGGAAGGGTGTGCGTTGTGACAAGGTCAGAAACTCCGCTGGGTCCCAAGGACACCAGGGTCGGTGAGGCTCAGTGCTTCCCTAGAAAGGCACGCTCCTGGGTTGCAGGCTCGCTTCCCAACCCACGTGCAGGAAGCAACCACTAGGTGCGTCTCTCTCACATCAATGTTTCTTTCTTTCTCTCTCTTTCCCTCCCTCTCTCCCTTCCACTCTCTCTGAAATACAATGGAAAAGAATATCCTCAGGTGAGGATTAACAAAAAAGAAAGAAAGAGCCCTCGAAATCAGAGCTCATAAGAAAATACACACCAAAATAACACCTCCATATGGAAAGAAAAGGGGCGCATTTTTTTTAATGTATTTTATTGATTTTTTGCAGAGAAGAAGGGAGATAGAGTTAGAAACATTGATGAGAGAGAGACATCGATCAGCCGCCTCCTGCATGCCCCCCACTGGGAATGTGCCAACAACCAAGTGCATGCCCTTGACCAGATCGAACCTGGGACCCTTCAGTCTGCAGACCCACGCTCTATCCACTCAGCCAAACCGGTTTTGGCAAGGGGCGCATTTTTAAGTAATGTCCTAAGTCGACCCCCATCACCAGCACTATCTTCTGCGCCTCTGGTTTTGAAGAGAGCGGCTTACAAAAAGAAGCCGGCAGGGAGGGTGTATTTCCATGCCCTAATGAGACCCTGGGAGACACTTCTGAGCAATATCACTAACACGGACAGACACTAAAAAGCAGCACCAACAGGAGCCACGGGAACCGCGCGGGAAGGTGTAAGAAACTACCGAAACATGACGGGAGGCCTTCCGTTCTTGTGCTTCACGAAGATGCCCTCCAGGCAGGCTCCGATGGAAATGTCGCTGCCTTGGCTGTCCTGAAAGGAGAAAGACGCGCGCGGGCAGCAGGTGCACCGCCTCCACACGGCCCCCCGCCCCCCGAACCCGGCTCCCAGGCGTGCAACGCTCGGGAGACTCGCAGGACAACTATTCCGAAGGGAGAAAGTCTGAAAGCCACGAACGCGTCGTCTTGTAAGCAGGTGCGACTATAAGAAGAGACGGGCCCCTTAAGGAACTCCCTCAAGAGCATTCAGAGGTTGATATATATAAATCAATACAGTGGTACCTCGAGATACGGGTTTAATTCGTTCCGTAACCTTGAGGCGTGGGAAACTATGAGACGCTCGAGTGGCGGTAAACTGGTGGGTCGTGTGCAGCCGGCCGATCCACGCGATGACTCCTATCTCAAATGTTGCTCGTATTTCAAAGCAAAAATCGCTCGCTCGACGGCTCGTATCTCAAAAATCTCGGATGTTAGGGCACTCGTATCTCGAGGTACCACTGTATTTGATTCCGTGCAAATCAGGAATGTGTTCGCCGTGGCATTGCGGCCACAAGGTCCTCCCCTTTGAAATGTCCAGAGCTCTGCACGGCCCCGGCCTTTGCACGCGGTCAGCCTGGGCTTCCCCTCGATCCTCCGGGATCCGCTGAGCCCCATGTGGGAGAGCCCCGGCCTCCGGGTCCCACTTACCTTCGCGGGGTAGCTCTCTTCTCCGTAGCCTTCCATCCGCTCCACCTCCTGCATGTACAGCATTTCCGCCTCAGGAGCCGCGAGCCCCCTGCAAGGCAAAGGCCGGCGGTGAGATTGGCCACAGAGCTGAAAGCCAGCAAACAAAGCCACAACGCTTTCCAAAACAGGACAAACGTCCCGAGTTTCTAAGCGTCTGCCATCGCTTAAATCAGTCCAACGTTTACTGCAAACTGACTGCATGCAAAGCACGGGCTGCACACTGAGGTTAGTGATGGGAGATCCTCTGCCTGCGCTTTAGACAGGCGAGGGGGGCGCAGGCGATGAGACCACCGCTGGAACGTCGCCGGGAAAGGCTAGATTCTTCCTAAAACTCTGGGTAGCTGCTTACTTACTATCCAAGCCATCGGGTGATACTAAGCATCCCGTGCTCAACGCCACGTGATGAAAGTGCAGGAAGTTAAGAGTGAGGAGGATGGGATTCCTCTTCAGCTCCGATGACACAATTACAGTGGTACCTCGAGATACGAGTTTAATTCATTCAGTAACCTTGAGGCTATGAGACGCTCGAGTCGCGGTAAACTGGTGGGTCGTGTGCAGCCGGCTGATCCGAGTGATCACTCCTATCTCAAATGTTGCTCGTATTTCAAAGCAAAAATCGCTCGCTCGACGGCTCGTATCTCAAAAATCTCATATGTTAGCGCACTCGTATCTCGAGGTACCACTGTACAAGGATGGGGAGGGAGGCAGGCGGCGTGGGCAGAGGAAGTGCTCAGCTGCATGGAAACTGGCCTCTCCAGCCTCATCTTTGCTGCCCTACCACCCCCACGGGGCACCCCACACTCAGCCATCCCGAACTCTGCCTTTGAATACGCCACGTTCCCTCAGGCCTCTGGGTCTTGGCACGCACTAATCCCTCTTCCTAGGATACCTGCCACTCACCTGTGCCCCTCTCCCTCCAGGCCTGGCCTGTGTTCATCACTCCCTCTCTGTCACCCGCCGCGATCCCCGAGTCTAGGTCAGACAGCCAGCTCTATGCAAACCCACCGCCTCCTGGGCCAATGTCCCACGGCCCCCCTATTCCATCCTGCCTGTTCTAACTGCCTCCTCGGGGGGCTGTCCTGCCCACCCCTGAGACTGCAAGGCAAGAAACGCCTCCTCTGATGGCAGAGGGCTGTTCAACTCATCTCCTCGCCACTCCAGCTTTAAGCAGGTGCACGAATGAAGGAAGGAAGGAATAAAAGACAAGGCGACATAAGCCTGAGGGATTCATTATGCTGGGGGAAGGGGAGAACATGGTTCATGTGGGACAGCAGATGGTAGAGCTGGAAAGGCAGGATTTAACCACCTCCTAGGAGGCCTTAATCCCAGGGGCAATGAACTCAGGCTAGTGAAGAGCGAGAACAAATTCATGAGCATCTGACAAAGGACATGGGGGGGTGGGGAGGGGAAGAAGAGAGAGGAAAGTGATGTTTTAGGAAGCTTAAGCCTTGGTGAGCGATGGTATGGATTTGAGTGAGGAAAGACCAAAGACCAAAGGTGATGTTTCATGGGAGGGGACGAACAGTAGGTTATCATTTGACAGACCTGGGTTCAAATCCCACCTCTACCACATGGGACTTGGGGCAAGTTAGTTAGTCTCTCTGAGCCTGGCTTCCCCCATCTGTAAGGAGATAACAACGTTTACTTACAGAGTGGTCATCAGAACGCAAGGATAGATCACATACGTGGCACTGTGTGTTCCAGCGGTTCTCAACCTTCCTAAGGCCGCGACCCTTGCATATGGTTCCTCATGTGGTGGTGACCCCCAAACATGAAATGTTGCTACTGTTATGCATCGTGATGTAAATATCTGCATTTTCCGATGGTCTTAGGCGACCCCTGTGAAAGGGTCGTTCGACCCCCAAAGGGGTCGCGACCCACAGGTTGAGAACCACTGGTGTGTTCGGTTTAGAACGGAGACCTAGCCTCCTCCAGGTGAGGGTTTTTCTTACGACAAAGTGTCCGGATTCACGATCAGAGAGACGCACTGTCTACCCAGGACGGGAGGTCGGTGCAGCAAGCACCTCAGTGCTTAGCACCGCCTCCCAGGAGGGCAGAGGGTCAGCGGCCAGAGGTGCGGAAAGAAGTCTCTCCAACCTCGAACTGACCTACCCAGGACTTGGCTTGGCACCAAAACCCTTCATGCTCCGGGTGGAGGATGGGCACCCTCCGCCGCCTCCTGGGGACAGCATGGATAATAGATGAGGTAATACGGTAAGTGCTTGGACCAGCACTGGGCACAGAGTGCGTGCTCTGAAAATGCGGGGACTCTCAGAATCGGCGGTGGGGGGGGGGGGGGGTGATTGCAGCGGCAGCAGCAGCAGCGTTAGGTGCCAAATTTCACTGGGTCACTGCACATTTCAAGTTCAAACAGGCACTGGCTCCGCACGACTGCCTGCCGTGTCCGACTTCCTCGGCGTTACCTGTATTTCTGATGCAGCAAGGCCACCTTTTGGGTTGCTTCTTCCAGCACCTTTTCATCCTGTAGCCAGCCCTGGAGAAAACACACAGCCGTAAGCAGGTGCACGCGTCGCCCCAGTTCCTCAGGAAGATGCACGGCTGCTGACGCTCCCCAACTCTGGTCACCAGCAGCAAAGGCAGGACTGGCAGGAAGCAAGGAGCTCGGCCCGGCCCACAATCATGGTCCGCCTAAGGCAGCGGTTCTCAACCTGTGGGTCGCGACCCCTTTGGGGGTCGAACGACCCTTTCACAGGGGTCGCCTAAGACCAGCGGAAAACACCTATTTCCCATGGTCTTAGGAACCAACAGACCGCTCCTCAGTGTAGCAAAGTGTAGCAATGCAGTTTACTGTTGTCCTATGAAGACTGTTGCCCATGCTACACCACGACTCAAGACATTTCATTTATTTGTAATTAGAAATAAATATTTCACAATATATAATTACATATTGTTTTTGTGATTAATTACTCTGCTTTAATTATGTTCAATTTGTAACAATGAAAATACATCCTGCCTATCAGATATTTACATTACAGTTCACAACAGTAGCAAGATGACAGTGATGAAGTAGCCATGGAAATAACTTTATGGGTGGGGGTCACCACCACATGAGGAGCTGTCTTAAAGGGTCGCGGCCTTAGGAAGGTTGAGAACCACTGGCCTAAGGCATTCAGTGGTCAAACACTCGCCCTGCCTTTCCCCTACGACCTCAGAGGGAGTTCCCACAGGGCTGGAGATTGGTAACCACATCCACGGCCAGCGGCTCCCCTGGCACCGAACACCTGTGCACGCCCGCTGGCTGTGCCGACGCCAGGAAGAGCATCCCTCCCCAGTGCAGTTTTCCTGCCAGGACGACCAGCAGTGACTGTAACAGAGCAGAAGGCAGTGTCCTCCCATCATCTACTTTTTAAACTGCTGCTGAGAAGCCAACTTTATTTCAACAGAATGTTGTGAGGTGTCAAGCCTTCAGTTAAAAGCAAAACCTCTGTGTGGCTCCTCAGAAGCGAGAAATGAATCTTTCTCTTTCTTTTTTTTTTAAATATATTTTATTGATTTTTTTACAAAGAGGAAGGGAGAGGGATAGAGAGTTAGAAACATCGATGAGAGAGAGACATCGATCAGCCGCCTCCTGCACGCCCCCCGCAACCAGGACACATGCCCTTGACCGGAATCGAACCTGGGACCTTTCAGTCCGCAGGCCGACGCTCTCTCCACTGAGGCAAACCGGTTTCAGCTGAATCCCACTCTTTAGACTCAACATCCAAACATAAAACATGTCTCTGGGGACAGCCCGGTGACGGCAGACCCTCCCGTTCCCAGGGCTTTACCACAACCAAGAAAGGTGTTGCAGGAAAAATATTTATACCCGAGGTGTTCATCAGAGGGAACTGATTTTTTCATAAACTGTTTATACAAAGGCCCAATGTCAAAAGGAGACTTACCACAGGAAATAAGGCAAATTTCTGAAGGAAGTCCTGGGATTCATACTGATCAAAGTCACCAAAATCAGCTAGAGAAAATGACAAATATTCACATGTCAGTTATGTTTCCTTTGCATAGCAACGCATGCTCAACGATACTCAGTATACCGTATGTAGATGGCATGCTTCTGATTCAGAAGTCAAGTCTGCATTACAGCTATAAAGTGTGTATTTTAAAAATACCATTCTTAAAGCATTGGTTAGGTGGACTCAGGTGTCTTGACTTGGAAAATGTCTATTAATAAAGTGAAAAGTAAATTACAAACTATATGTAACTTGATCTCATCTTTATAATTAAAAAACAAAACTGCCCTATAATCATGTGGGCTTAACTCATGCACAGAAAAAGGTCAGGAAGAAACCAGATTGTTCATAGTAGTGATTACACCTCTCGAGAATGGGATCAGATCATCTGAATATGTTACAGCAAGATGTACTGGTTTAGAAAATTTTAGCTGTTAAAAATAAAAAGCTGTGGTTTGGCGAAAAGTTTATAAAAAGACAGCTCTTAAAGCCAAAGATGACATGTAGGAAGATTCAAAGGACCTTGAAAAGAAATGTGGTTCCAAGCATCAGACAATTGTTTGTCTAGAAACAATAAAGGTCTCCACACCTGCTAATAGCTGAAGAGTTTTATTAATAATTCTCCTGACTAAATTTCAATTCCCAAGATTAAACACCAGTTATCTTCTGAAACAATGGCCCATCAGAAGGTATATACCGTATATCTGTGTAAATGCATATCGATCGGGCATAGGAAAAAATGACAGAATTAAACAATCCAAAAAACTACCCGTGAAATGCAAACTTGATCTATTATGACTGACGATGCTCTGGAATCCAGGAACACTGTACAGGAAACCAAAAAGGGACATATATCTCATCCACCTCACTGTTTGGCTGATCTTTCTTCCTAAAATATTAACTAGCAGCAAATCAGGAGGAATACATAGCACACAGACGCTCTGTGTGTGTATTTTTTCCTTCTGTTTCTCTGTTGACCTATGAGAACATGTTTATCCTTCCAGAAGTCTCCTTTCGTTAGAGAACCCAAATTCATTCTCCCCACAAGGTAGCCCGTTGGGTAACAGAGTGCCATTCCACCAACATACTTACACTACGATAGAAAGTCCGTTACTTTAAGAAGTCATTGCTGTTTTCGTTACCACAGTTTTAATCTGATAGGCCAGGTACAGTATCAGTTGTCATCATTTACCTTGAACAGCCAAGCCTGCTAGTTGAATTGCTTGCTCTAACGTACACGGAATGTTTCCTTCCAAGATATCTTTCTTCAGCTGCAGATAATACTGATACCTACAAAAAATGTCAATTTTAAAGAAGTTAACACCAACATTAGCTCCAATTGAGACAATGTATTTTATCCATAATTTATCAGAGGAGCATAAACTAGTCAACTAAAACCTTAACCCGGATGGTTTCAAAGAAAGACAAGAACATCCTTGACCGTACCTACACACACACACACACACACACACACACACACACACACACAATGTAATCAATCTATTGCATTACTTCTCCTTAACTGCAGTTATTTCAAAGCTGTAACCATGTAGAAGGCAACTGATCATCTGTCTTATGCCCCATAAGACAGTCCCTACATATTGTCCTTGTTAGTTGGAGAGAGACGCCATAGGCAATCTTTAAAAACTCTTGACGAGGCCTAGCTGGTTTGGCTCAGTGGATAGAGCGCCAGCCTGCGGACTGAAGGGCCCCAGGTTCAATTCTGGCCAAAGGCACACGCCTGGGTTGTTATGCTTCTGCTGCCTGGCATGTGAATGCAACAGCTTCTGGTCTCCAGGACCCTTTGGCTCGGCGGTTACGTAGTGAATGGGAAGAACATGGACACGCTGAGTTTGTGGGACAGTCACAGACAGAGCGTGGGTCCCTGCAGACTTGGTGGAGCTGTCCTTGAAGCTCTGCAGCGCTGACCCCTGAACTTCTTTCCCGGGAGAAGGCAGAGGGATTAAGGGCTTTTGTTATATATAGCCATACTTAATCCCTACTGCTGCAACTTATTGGTACCCATCAGGTTCTGCTCCACCCAATTAATGTGCAATCACAATGACTAAATCTGGAGGGTCTGTCTCTCTCAGCCCTGCCCACAGCTAATGCCTTTGTTCGGGTCCACGTTCTGCACTAATGCCCAGATCACGGCGTGTCCATTACTGACAGTCTCCTGCCCACCTCTCATCTACCTTTTATGATGGGTGACCTTTGTCATATACAAATTTCATCATTTCCATTCCGTTAAAATGAAAAAACGTCCTCATTGTTCCATGGTTTTATGACTAAAATACTCCTATTTTCTTAGACAGGTTTTTATTGCTTTAGAAGGAGGGAGAGAGGAGGGGGAAAGAGAGGAGAGAAGGAGGGGGAAGGGCACGTATCAGTCAACATTTTCGGACCTTCAACACCTCCTGCCTCTCCCCCTCCCCCTCCCGCGTCTCTACCCCACAAACCACTGGAGTCCAAGAACGGTGAGAACCCGGCTGTACGCTTTCTGGAAGAGGGAACACAGATTCGGTGACTAATTATTTCCCCCCCCCTCCTTTCGTTGTTAGAAAGGTGGGAAAGAAATCAACACACGCACTGAAGGTGACATCACTCCGAGAGGAGCTCGCAGCCGGGGTAAACACGTTTTCCCCTTCATCACAGGGAAGCCACAGCTCCTGCAAAGGCAGTGAGCATTCTGACACACCCCACGCCAGACCCTCCATGTAACACTGCGGCTGAAAACGGGGGGGGGGGCGGGAGGGCAAAGGTCAGCCTGACCTCCTGACTGCGCCTTCCTTTCGCTTTTCCGATCATCGCATGAGAGCCTTTCCTGCCAACAGAGATGGCGCGTCTCGCTCACCTGGTGACCTCCTGCTGGAGCTGCGACACGGAAGGCACGTAGAACACCACGCCGAAGGAGACGGTGGGCTCCAGGGCGTGTTTGTCCAGCTGCTTCTTCAGGGGCTTTTCCAGGTCCACCCACCGGCGCTGGTTCTGCTTGTTGTAGTACCAGAGGCTGAAGTACGTGATCTGGAAAGAGGGGAGGTCACTGCAGGAGGCAGGAAGGGGCAAAAGGGTCTCTATTCTTCCACTGCTCTCACCCAGGGGTCGGCAAACTCTTTGGCCAACCGAGCCAAGTAACAACAGAACGACGACTGCGATTTCTTTTTTTTTTTTCTTTTTTTTAAATATATTTTATTGATTTTTTTACAGAGAGGAAGGGAGAGGGACAGAGAGTCAGAAACATGGATGAGAGAGAGACATCGATCAGCTGCCTCCAGCACGCCCCCTACTGGAGATGGGCCCGCAACCAAGATACACGCCCTTGACCGGAATCGAACCCGGGACCATTCAGTCCGCAGGCCGACGCTCTATCCACTGAGCCAAAGCGGTTTCGGCTGCAATTCCTTTTGAGAGCCGGAAACCGACTTCTGCACAGGGGCCACGAAGTTTCAATCACACTGTACGTGCGCCACACGTGGTATTTTGTGGAAGAGCCACACTCCAGGGACCAAAGAGCCGTATGTGGCTCGCGAGTCGCAATTTGCTGACCACTACTCTAACCCCTGACCTGGAACCAAGTGACAGCAATCTCCTATTGTTTCACTTCTCAGAAAGGGACAATAGCAAAACCTAAAGGGAAGAAAAAAGACAAAGAGTCAAGACCTACCTATAGCTAGGGACCCGTATTCAGGGGGAAAAAGGTGAGAAGTCAATGACGCTTGCAGACTATTGCTTCAACCCTGCACCAAAAAGTGCCTGCGTGGCCTAGACAGCAGAGGGTCGTGGGTACTATGAAACTTTACAGGTTTTAATAAAAACCATATGCTAAAAAATATTGAGATACTAAATTTATTATAATTACTATTTTATAATAAACATAACTGGGGCTCTACCTAGTAGAGTTCTTTATATATATATAAAATATAATAATATATATATAAAACTTTTTTATTGAGTTCAGAGAGAGGAAGGGAAAGGAAGAGAGAGACAGAAACATCGATACCCGGGCTTGTGCCCTGATTGGGAATCAAACTGACAACCTTGCAGTGCATGGTATGATGCTCAGCCAACCAAGCCACACACCAGCTAGGTTACCTAGCAGAATTCTGAAGAGATAATAGTCATCCAACCTTTCACTGCTCTCAAATTTAGCTTCTATAAATAACTGTGTAAATATTCTAAATTCCAGAAATACTAATGCAGTTGCATAACTGCAACTCCTCTTTGCACCCAAAAGTTTATTAGATACAAACTTAAAGCAACTGTAGAGGTACATTACCTCTCTCTCTCTCTCTCTCTTTCTCTCTCTCTCTCTCTCTCTCTCACACACACACACACACACACAGGAAAAGTTATACCTAAAGCAGTAAAATAACTTGTAATTTTAAGATATTTAAGTTATCCACAAGTGTTTGTTTTTTTTTTAATGTCCAGACATTTAGATCCCACTTGCTGTGTAACGAAACTGTTCAGGTAAATCAATACTAGCCCTGGGCATGGTCAACCTGAAAGGGCATTAATGCACGTAAGGGTTGAAAGGAAAGCCTCTGGCCGAAACCGGTGTGGCTCAGTGGATAGAGCGTTGGCCTGCGCACTGAAAGGTCCCAGATTTGATTCTGGTCAAGGGCATGTACCTTGGTTGCGGGCACATCCCCAGTAGGGGGTGTGCAAGAGGCAGCTGTTCGATGTTTCTAACTCTCTATCCCTCTCCCTTCCTCTCTGAAAAAAAAAATATATATATTAAAAAAAAAAAAAGGACAGCCTCTGGCCACTGCTAGTATTTACCTCTTCCCAATCAATTCACGGTCAAGGTCATTATAAAACTCCCTGCTTTGTCCTAGGCTCTATAGAAACACTACCAAATAGAACCTTCTGTGATGATGAAAATATTCTCTACCTGCACTCTCCAATACAGCAGCTATTGAGCACTGGGAATGTGGCTAGTGCCGCTGAGGAACTGAATTTTTTAATGCTATTTAATTTTTGATGCAAAAGGTACTTTATTAAATTTTATTTTTCAAGAGCATTTAAGAAAACCCATATCTAGCATCATACTCAACAGTAAAAAACTGAAACCTTTCCCCCTAAGATCAGGAACAAGACAAGTATCTTTATGTTCACCACTGCTTTTCAACACTGTGCTGGAAATTCTCTCCAGGTAAGCAAATGAAAGAGCCGAAATCGGTTTGGCTCAGTGGATAGAGCGTCGGCCTGCGGACTGAAAGGTTCCAGGTTCGATTCCGGTCAAGGGCACGTACCTTGGTTGTGGGCACATCCCCAGTAGGGGGCGAGCAGGAGGTGGATGATCGATGTCTCTCTCTCTCTCATCGATGTTTCTAACTCTATGCCTCTCCCTTCCTCTCTGTAAAAAGTCAATAAAATATATTTAAAAAGAAAATGAAATAAAGGCATACAACTGGAAAGAAGTAAAACTATCTCCATACATTGGAAACATGATTCTGTATTATTTAAAAAAAAAATATATATATATATATATCATCCTGGCCTGTGGGCTCAGTTGGTGGTAGCCAGTTCAATTCCTGGTTAGGGGCTGCCTGGATTGGAGGTTCAATACAAGAGGCAGCCAATCAATGTTTCCCTCTCTCCATCTGCCTTCTCTTTCTCTAAAAAAAATAATCAATAAAAACATTCTTTTTTAAATCCCAAAGATGCCCTCCAAAACAAAAGTACTAGAGCTAATAAATTCAGCAAAATTGCAGGGTATAAGATCTCCAAGCAAAGATCAGTATAGATTCTATACACCAGGGATAAAAAATTAAAAAAAGAAAATGAAGAAAGTATAAACATCTAGAAATAAACTTAACCATGGAGGTGAAAAGGCTTCTGAACTGAACAATACAAAACAATGCTGAAAGAAATTAAATTGAAAGAGATTCCACGTAAATGGATTGAACACTTAACATTGCCAAGATGGCAAGATTCTCCAAAGTGATCTACAGATTCAAATGCAATCCCCATCAAAATGCCAACAGCCATTTTCACATAAATGGGAAAGCCAATTCTCAAATGCATATGGAATAGCCAAAACAATATTTAAAAAGAACAAAGTTGGAGGACTCACACCTTCTGATTTGAAAACTCACTACAAAGCTACCTTAATCAGAACAATAAGGTATTGGTATGAGAAGAAACTTATTACAGAATCGAGTCCAGAAATAAGCCACACATTTATGGTCCACTGATTTTAGACACGATTCAGTGGAGAAAGAACAGTCTCTTCAACGAATAGTCTAGAACAACTGAAGTCAGGCCCCTACACTCTCACCATGTATTTATTAAAAGTAACTCCAACTGGATCAACAACCTAAATATAAGAACTATAAACTCTTTAGCAGAAAACATGTAAGTCTTCATGACTTTGAAATAGATTCTTAGATAATGCCACAAAAAGCTTGAGCAACAAAGGAAAAAACAGGGACATTTCACTTCATCAAATTTAAAAACTAGGTGCCTCAAAGGACCAAATCAAGAAAGTAAAAAGGGCAAACTGTATAGAATGGGAGAAGATAGCTGCAAATCACACATCTAGTCCCTAGAATAGAGAAAGAACTCTTACACAACAACAAAAAGACACCTCGGTTTTAAAAAGGACAAAGGACTTGAATAGGTATTTGCCCAAAGAGCAGAGACACATGGCCAAGAGCACAGGAGACAAGCTCCCCATCATTAGTCATTGGGCAAATATAACTCAGAACCACAGTGCGGTACTGGATGTGAACAAACTGACATCTTTGTCCGTTGCCAGTGGGAATGTAAAATAGTTCCGCCACAATGGAATGTAGTTTGGTGGTTCCTCAAAAGTCAAACATATGAATCATCATATGAACCAGCAATTCCACTCCTAGACATATAGCCAAAAGAACTGAGAACAGATACTCAAATACATGTACAAGCATGCTCATAGAAGGGCTATTTGCAACAGCCAGAAGATGGAAACAACTTAAATGTCTGTCAGCAGAAGAAAGGATCAATAGATTTTGGAATATACATACAAGGGGACATTATTCAGCTATAAAACAGCAGCACTGATACACACTACAGTGTGATTTGCAAAAACATGATATTAAGAGAAAGAAGCCAGATACAAAAGGTGACATACTGTATGATTCCATTTAAATAAAATATTCAGAATAGATAAATCCTGAGCAACAGAAACAGAAAGTAGACTGATGTTTAGGGGGCAGGGGAGGTGGAAGACCCCAGTACAGGGTTTTCATTCAGGGTAAGGAAATGTTTTGAAACTAGACAGAGGAGGTACTGTGAATATACTATATCACTACATGGTTTATTTTTAAATGGTTAATTTTCTATGTGAATTTCATCTCAAAAAAAATTTTTTTAAAGAACAGAAACACTAAATAAACAAACAAACAAACACACACATACACATACTGCCAAAACCGGTTTGGCTTAGTGGATAAGAGCGTCAGCCTGTGGACTGAAAGGTCTCAGGTTCGATTCCGGTCAAGGGCATGTATCCTGGTTGCGGGCACATCCCCAGCAGGGGGTGTGCAGGAGGTAGCTGATCGATGTCTCTCTCATAGATGTTTCTAATTCTCTGTCCCTCTACCTTCCTTTCCGTAAAAAAAAAAAAGTCAATGAAATATTTTTTTTAAATTAAAAAAATAAACACTATCGACTAAAATCAAGTACAGACCTAATTTTTTTAAATACATTTTACTGATTTTTTACAGAGAGTAAGAGAGAGAGACAGAGAGTTAGAAATATCAATGAGAGAGAGACATCGATCAGCCGCCACAGGATACATGCACTTGACCGGAATCGAACCTGGGACCTTTCAGTCTGCAGGCCGATGCTCTATCCACTGAGCCAAACCAGTTTCGGCAAGACCTAATTTTTAAATAGGTCAAATTCAGTGCATTTGAAATAGTCTACGGGAAAAAAATGAGCCAGAAATAGATGAGGCTAGCCATGTGTTAATTGGATTTTCTGCTTTCTAATATCTATACTTAGGTCTTCCTTTATTTAACCCTAAGATGGACCAGAAACTTTTTTCCCATACAAAAACCTTAGTCCAGCCAAAACCGGTTAGGCTCAGTGGATAGAGCATCTGCCTGCAGACTGAAGGGTCCCAGGTTCAATTCTGGTCAAGGGCATGTACCTTGGTTGCAGTCACATCCCCAGTAGGGAGCGTGCAGGAGGCGGCTGATTATGTCTCTCTCTTATGGATGTTTCTAACTCTCCATTCCTCTCCTTTCCTCTCTAAAAAATCAATATATTTAATAAAAAAAAAACACCTTAGTCCAGACAGGCCTCCTATGTGCCTTAAATGTTGACTCTTACCAGTCATTACTGGGTCTAGACTAGTTTCCCAGAACCATGTGACTTCTGGTCCTTGAATCCGAATGCCCGGGCCCTGCCGGTCCTGCGGCGTTTATGGGCTTGGTTCAGCTGTTAGTGAAAACGTTCCCAGGAACCGGCCTGTAATTACTGGTCTCAGGTGGTGCCTCCCATCCCTCCTTCACTCCCAGGACCTTTCCTGGTGAAGAATCCACGGGGCTTCCCGTGCCCCACAGCCCCGTCTGCCCCCACTGATGACCACAGCAAGCGGACCAGGCCCGTGGGAAGCCCACGCCGAGAGAAGTCTCCAAATAGCTGAACCTTCCAGCATCCTCGGAACACTCCTCAGTCACCACTCACCGGCTCTTGGTGAGCTCTCTTCCCGGTGGGATGCTTTCACCTTCCCCGGTTCTTGCCTATTTGGTTCCAAACAAACCCATCAGTAGTTTTACTGAAGTTGCTCAGGGATTTCTTCATCAGCTGTTTAAAATTTTACTAGCTACGCTCCTACAATTGTATAGATAATTGTGTCTGCACACAATTGTGTCAGCAACAGTAAAATCGGAAGTTAAAAAAGCGGGCTTCTTTACAGGCACAATAGAGCTTAATGAACCCACGTTTGCTCAGAGAACAAAGTGAGGCGGTCACTAAGCTTTGTGTTCAGAAGAAAACACATGCCGAGACCGGTTTGGCTCAGAGGATGGAGCATCGGCTTGTGGACTGAAAGGTCCCAAGTTCGATTCCGGTCGGGGGCATGTACCTTGCTTGCGGGCACATCCCCACTGTGGGGCGTGCAGGTGGCGGCTGGTCGATGTCTCTCTCTCATCGATGTTTCTTACTTTCTATCTCTCTCCCTTCCTCTCTGTAAAAAAATCACTAAAATATATATTTAAAAAAAAAAGAAGAAGAAAACACAGCTACCGAATTGTTTGAGCTCCAGGTCGGAGAATGTGTCCCAAATCACAGCCGTCTAAAGAGACACCGATGGCCGAGACCGGTTTGGCTCAGTGGATAGAGCATCGGCTTGCGGACTGAAAGGTCCCAGGTTCGATTCCGGTTGGGGCATGTACCTTGCTTTCGGGCACATCCCCACTGTGGGGCGTGCAGGAGGCAGCTGATCGATGTCTCTCTCTCTCATCGATGTTTCTAACTTTCTATCTCTCTCCCTTCCTCTCTGCAAAAAATCAATAAAAAATATATTAAAAAAAAAAAAGACACCGATGGTTGTAAGCGGGTCCAAAATCCTGCCAGGATGTGAATGAACCCTTTCCTACACCCCAGGTCGTTTCTTGTCTCATTTATTTTAAGAGCCTTGTCAGTTGTACTATTTTGAAGGCAGAGCAGAAGGACACACAAATTAGCGGGAGGGTTTTTTAAGCCACTGATGCACTGAGTTTGATGCAGGTTAATCCCCTATAAAATGGCAACTATAATTTTATCCCGATGCTTTTCTCAGACGAGACAGCAGTCAGCAGACGGTTCAGCAGGAGCGAGAGGAGAGGAGATGGCAGCTGATAAAGCCCTTCCCTGGCAGAGATCAGCTAACAAGGGTGGTTAACAAGTATTAACCTACTTCAAGCCCAGTCTTCGCTGCACCCGGAGTCTGCCATAAATAATGAATGAAGCATTGCACTTCTTCCCTTCCGCAGTGAGTATGGTGGTCACGCTGTCTCAAAGCAGACAACGTGTTGCCCTTTTCGGTTTAATTTTAATCCATTTATTTTGTGTCCTTGGTCAGGCAGTGTATTATCTGTTTTACAGTCAAGGTGATTAATATGCAATATCACTATACCCTAGCACATAGGAGGACTCAGAAATATCACAATCAAAAGTGTATCTTGCCAAGACCGATTTTGCTCAGTGGATAGAGCGTCAGCCTGCGGAATGGAGGGTCCCAGGTTTGATTCCAGTCAAGGGCATGTACCTTTGTTGTAGGCACATACTCAGTGGGGAGTGTGCAGGAGGCAGCTGATCGATGTTTTTCTCTCATCCATGCTTCTAACTATTCCTCTCCCTTCCTCTCTGTAAAAAAAGCAATATATATATTTTTTTAAGTGTATCTTTATCTTCTAATTATACTGAAACTGTTATTAAACTGAAGCCCAAGTAACTGATGGCCTCTAACCAGATTTTTGTTGCTGTTGTAACATTTCCCTTCCAGGAAAAAGAGTCCAATGACAAGCCAACTTCAGGAATTTATTTTTAAAAAGTCCAAGGCATGAATTGGGATAATTATCTACATACAGGTGACTGCTCATATCTTCTCTATTTATTATCCTGAACAGTAGGATGCTATGAATAACCCAATGACCCCAAAACACAGTATGAACATCCTTAAAAAAAAAACGTATTTCCTAAGAAAATAAGACTGAGAAAAATTCATCTATTCATTCAATGAATACTAACTGAACACCTACTATGTGTCAAACCCTTATAGGGACACAACACTGAGGCAAAGAACACAACCCATGTCACTTATATCCCAGTAGGGAAAGAAAGACAAGCAAAATATATGGGAGGTCAGATACCAGTAAGTGCTACAGAAATATATTCAATTATAAAGTTAAAATGATACTGACAGCCCTAACCGGTTTGGCTCAGTGGCTAGAGCGTCGCCCTGTGGACTGAAAGGTCCCAGGTTTGAATCTGGTCAAGGGCATGTACCTTGGTTGCAGGCACATCCCCAGTAAGGGGCATGCAGGAAGCAGCTGATTGATGTTTCTCTCTCATCGATGTTTCTAACTCTCTACCCCTCTCTCTTCCTCTCTGTAAAAAATCAATAAAATATATTTTTAAAAAAACAACGTTGACATATTTTTAAAGACCCAGCTAGGATTAAATGCAAAATGTTATTACATACACTTTACTGCCCAGAATGATAGCAACAGCTGAGATGTTCCTCCACAGTTTGCAGACAAAGGCTGACATGCTCCATCTTGCAGCAACCACATAAAAGGTCAATTTGTTTAGGGCCCACATACCTGAGGGCAAGCCAAGCCTGCGTGCTTTAATGATTTTAGCTGTCTAGTTTGTGGTATTACTGGGCCAGCTCTTCTATCCCATTCCCACAGAATCCGACAGATTTCTCTTTGTTCAGATCGCTAAACTCTGGCTTTTTTGGGTTTGCTTATTAGCTTCATTCACAAATGTCCATGTTTTAGCTCATTCATAACTGTCCTCTTTTTATTGAGGACAGAGCGAAGAGAGAGATAACCTCAGTCTAATTTGGCCCATACTCCAGTTTTAAGACTTCAATTAATTCACAGGAAAAATCTGTCTCACGTTTTCCTGAATTCGAGTCTTAGTTATTCTTTTTATCTTGGTTTATCATCGGTATTGAGCAGTGTAAGCAGTATTCCTTAGAAGTGGTAACTACGCAATGTAAAAATTATCCATACCCTTTGCTGATCGAAATAGCTCGCCAAAGACCTACATCAAGTATATTAAGTAACAGCTGCTTATTTTCCTGACATTCACTTCTGTCAGGTCAAAATTATAGCTGTTTCATGTGACTCAAAGTGGTAACCGTGAAGGACCACGAAGAGATAAAGGGAATTAGAAACAGGATAAATCCACTTTAAATGAATATGGGCCTTAATTCATTTTAAGAAAGAATCTAGTCAAAGTTAATTTCTATTGCCTGAAAGAATATTACCCAACATATTTTCCATTGCCAAAAAAAAAAAAAAATTACAGTCGCTTCACTGTTCTTAAATTAGTATTGCTATGGAAGAACTCAAGATTATAAAATCAAGTCCATTATTGTTGTGGTCAAAATGCCAAACAGATACACATGAAGAAACGCCTAGATTTCTGTTACGAAAAGCTATGCTGTTCTCTTCATTAATCAACGCTTGCAAATCGTGGTTTCATCATACATGAAGTAACCCTTCTCTCCACATATTTACAAAGTGGTTTTCCCATTATAATAAACACTTCTTCCATGTACACAAATGTTCTAAGAAAACAGTAAAATTGCTTCCTTTTTTAATACAAAAAGGCTATTATCCCCTTTTTTATTGACAATATAAAGTTCTATTTAACAAAGGGTACACTTAGGGCTTTAATGAATTTCCTTTTAAACTAAGTTCCTCACTGACGAAGAAGGCATGGATGGCACATAACTCAGAACAGCAACCTGGATGGAACTGGAGAGCCTTATGCTTAGTGAAATACGCCAGTCAATGAAGAAGCATCACATGATCTCACTCATTGCGGGATAATAAAGAACATTATAAACTGATGAACAAAAGGATAGATACAGAGACAGTAAAGCTTCAAACAGACTGTGAAATTACAGCAGGAAGATTAAAGTTAGGTGAGGTAGATAAGAGATCAATCAAAGGACTTGTATGCATGCATATAAGCATAACCAATGAACATAGACACTGGGGGGTCGGGGTATGCCTTGGAGAGGGGGGGCAATGGGGAGATATGTATAAAAAAATTAATAAAAATTTTAAAAAAATACACACTCAGTATTTTTTAATTGTTTAAGTACCATAATACCAGTTACATTTTATTCCAAGAGGTGCTATTAAAAAAAAATACATAAGACTAGCTATTTTCATTATATTTAAAAGTAGAATAGTTTCACTGACCATAAAAATGTATTGCTATTAAGGATAATACGAATTACCCACTATTCATTATCCTATAGCCAACTATGCTATATTCCAGGAATATAATAATAAAAGTCTTACTGGGAGAAGCGGAGAAGAGACAGACAATAAAGGTTACGTGACAGAATCGTGACCTGCAAAAGGGGAATTAGAAATGGGACAATTTATAGCCGCCTGGTCCCCAGGCCAGGAATTCCCAGGTGCCAACATGGAAACTCAGTGGTGTGAACTGCTGTAGCAGGTGGGCACAAACCCGTGGGCACGGCAGCTGAATCGCAGTGACCCCGCTCGCCAGGAGCGGCAGCACGAACCCCAATGGGCTCACTGGTTCTCCCAGGTTTCCTTGTGTGGGTGCCCCCAAGTCCATCTAACGGCAGTGCAACCAGATTCTGCTTTGGAAAATCTGTCAGAAGGGAACTCTCCTGGGGTGTATTTCATCAGCCCGATATTTCAACTCCATCAGACAACAAGCTTACAAAAGGCCTCCCCCCAACCAGCTCTGCCCCCCGCACATCAGGCATTCATTGCCAACCTCGTCTTGCTGGCTAATCACGATTCACGTCCCTTCTCAGAAATGGGTCTGATGTGGTCACCGCGGAGGGCCATAAAGAGATAAAAGGGAATTAGAAAGAGGATTTAGGAACTATAAATGAATATGGGTCTTAATTCACTTTAGGAAAGAATCTAGTCTTAGCCTGATGTGACTTTTTTTTTTTAATATATTTTATTGATTTTTTACAGAGAGGGAGAGGGATAGAGGGTTAGAAACATCGATGAGAGAAACATAGATAAGCTGCTTCTTGCAGCCTCCCACTGGGGATGTGCCTGCAACCAAGGTACATGCCCTTGACCGGAATCGAACCCAGGACCTTTCAGTCCACAGGCCGATGCTCTATCCACTGAGCCAACTGGTTTCGGCTAGCCTGATGTGACTTTTAAAAGCATATTGTAAGCAAGATAATAAATTGTTCTAATCAAAATAAATGATAACCAATATCTCCAGGGTACTTAAAACCATCTCCATCAGCTTTGAGAGGCTGCCATGTGCCAGGCTGTGCCTAAGGCACCAGCTCCCTGGCAGAACACCTGTCACTTGCCCACGGCTACAAGTCAGGAAGGAAGATGCCCCTCAAGGAGCCAGAACTCCTCCTCCAGTTGTGATTCCTGCCATGTAACCCAGGAGCAAGTGACATAACGCCTGTGAGTCTCAGAGTACCCATCTATAAAATAGAGGAGACTGTCATAGTGCCTCGCTCACCGGAAATCTTGAGGCTCAAAATAAATTAAAACATTTAAAGCACTTGGAAGAGTGTCTCATACACTAAGTACTCGAGTAATATTAGCTCCCACGATCATAGTTTTCAAATCCCTTTAACCAGTATAAAATTTCATATTCCATCTTCTTTCATATAGGAAATTCTACACCTAAATACTTCCTTTATGGACAGGGTTTTGTCTTTGGTAACTTTTCCTTTTAAAATAAATTATTAGAAAATACCAACACTTGGGTTGGTGGTGGTTGTGTGTGTGTTGTTTTTTTTTTTTAAGGAAAATGGCAAAGGCTCGAAGGAAAAGCAGTGTGTTGTTGAAAAAAAATGCTAAACTTGGAGCTGGATAGACCTGAATCCTGGTTGGGGGCTGTCTACTTGCACAGCCAGGCAGAGGGGGTGCAGTAGTATACAGTGAAATCTATGTTCCAGTAGTGGGTGACAGATGTTATACATATAATAATATATAATTTTAGGTAGTCTTTATTATTAAACATGCTCCATGTTATCATGCTGTAATATAGAACCTATAAGTGTTCTTTTCATTAAGTAACCAAACATAAATCTGACTTCAAATTAGGTGCCAGTAATAAAAATACAGACAAGTCAAATATGCGCTTGTCTAAATATTATGTGTAAGTGCAAAATATGGGTGGAAGGGGTTATTCTCTAGATAATTCATACCAAACTCTGGGACAAAGAGAGAGGATGTTACAGTGAACATCTTAATTCTCAGTGGTGTAACTGATTTAATTGGCTAACAATAATAACACCTCAGAAGGAGACTAGACTTCAGGTGGTACACAGATGTTGAATTATAAAGTGGTATGCCTAAAATTTATATAATATTAAATTAATAAATGTAATTAAAAACTTTTTAAATAAATGTAACTAAAAAATTTTTAAATAATAGCACCAAGTCACTTTTCTTCAATCCATTTTTTCTCAGTAAATTATTCTAACTAAAGAACAAATGTACATGATGTAAAAGAAAATGAAAATAGCTAAAGAAAAATAATTTTGGCCAGAACCGGTTTGGCTCAGTGGATAGAGCGTCGGCCTGCAGACTGAAAGGTCCCAGGTTCGGTTCCGGTTGGGAGCATGTACCTTGGTTGCAGGTACATCTCCAGTGTGGGGTGCGCTGGAGGCAGCTGATCGATGTCTCTCTCTCATCGATGTTTCTGCTTTCTCTCCCTCTCCCTTCCTCTCTGTAAAAAATCAATAAAATATATTTTAAAAAAATAATAGTAATTTTGCACACACAAAAAAAACAGAGTTGACAGCTAACAAGTGTCTTGGGTCAGAACCTCCCTTTGGTCTGCACACTGCCCCTTTGGTCCACGCCATCACTGAGATGGAGGGAGGAGGAAGGAAGTCCATCACACTCAGGGTTAAATTAAACATCTAGCAAAGCAGCTAGTACGGCGCTTGGCATATGGTCAGTGCCCAATAATTAGCTATCATTCTGACTACCACATGTAACCATACACAAATGAAAGGAACAAAATCCATGGTTTCCTTGGTCACATAGGTAGTGCAGGGATTTGAATCCAAGTTCCACTGGCACCCAAACTCTGTCTTGTTGCCTAGAAAACCTCGCTTTGTCAATCAGGTGAATTCAATCTGCTGAAGTTCACTTGACATTAAAAGTAATTTGTCAAGCCAGGACTGGTTTGGCTCAGTGGATAGAGCAGCGGCCTGTGGACTGAAGGGTCCCAGGTTCGATTCCGGTCAGGGGCATGTACCTTGGTTGCAGGCATATTCCCAGTAGGGGGTGTGCAGGAGGCAGCTGATCGATGTCTCTCTCTCATCAATGTTTCTGACTCTCTATCCCTCTCCCTTCTTCTCTGTAAAAAATCAATAAAAATATATTTTAAAAAAATAATTTGTCAAGCCAAAGTCTGATCCATCTAAATAATTACAACAGGACTGAGCAAAGACAAGTTATTTTATATTCACAAATAAAATGAGTTGCTACCCTGTATATTTTCTTACCCCGCTCAGTTTAAGCTTGCTCAAAATAGCACAATTACTGATCCTATTCATAAATCTAAATCCTGAACACCTTTTAGCAAGCTTACCATAAGTACCACAAATCCTCAAATAGAAGCTATTTCCACTCCTTATATATAAAATTTGTGACATGCAGTTTCTACTAGTGAAATTAGCATTTTAAGCCAAACCTTTAAATGTTTAAATTGACTCTAGAAATCCCACCAGTTTATTAAATGCTAAATCTAAGTGGCATTTACTTATGAACAAAATGCTCAGATTATCAAATGGGAATATATTTGCTAAGCCTGCTGTTCTGTATCAGTTTGATACAATTTCAAATCCACTTGCTTAGGACAAAAGCTGAGGTTGTTTTTAAGAGTGAGTTGTGTTTTTTTTAAATATATTTTATTGATTTTTTTTTACAGAGAGGAAGGGAGAGAGATAGAAAGTCAGAAACATCGATGAGAGAGAGACATCAATCAGCCGCCTCCTGCACGCCCCACGGTGGAGATGTGCCCGCAACCAAGGCACATGCCCCCAACTGGAATCGAACCTGGGACCTTTCAGTCTGCAGGCCGACGCTCTATCCACTGAGCCAAACGGTCTTGGCTGAAGTTGTTTTTATAAGTAAAGTTGCTTTGATGTAAGAGTGAGGTGCCCTGGCCATGGGTGGTGGGTTCCATTCCCAGTCAGGGCACATACAAGAACCAACCAATAAATGTATAAATAAGTGGAGCAAACATCTATGTTTCTCTCTCTCTCTCTCTCTCTCTCTCTCTCTCTCTCTCTCTCAAATCAATGTAAAAATTAAAAAAAAAAAAAAAGAGGTGAGCTGTGAAGTTGCCATCATCTCACTTGTGTGGCTGATAAGCACTCGGTAGCTCAGCTGCTGAGGGACTCCAGTGGGGCTTATCGATAAGAATATAGGAAGAGCCAAAGCCGGTTTGGCTCAGTGGACAGAGCGTCGGCCTGCGGACTGAAAGGTCCCGGGTTCGATTCCGGTCAAGGGCATGTACCTGGGTTGCGGGCACATCCCCATTGTACAGGAGGCGGCTGATCGATGTTTCTCTCTCATCGATGTTTCTGACTATTTCTCTCACTTCCTCCCTGTAAAAAATCAATAAAATATATTTTTTTAAAAAAAAGAATATAGGAAGAAAGAACTCTGGCAGGAGACATTCGGGTGATAAAGACCCAGACTTGGCGAGGGCTATTTGAGAATGTTTGGTCTGGGCAAGGCTACCCTTTGCGGATCCAAATAGCTCTCCAAAGGCCTTAGGGGGCATTAACTCCTACCAGCAGTGGCAAAGCTGTTCAAGGGGCCCCGCAAAGAAGAACATCATGCCGGTCAACCCCACGCCTTCGTTGCCCAGCAACAGGCTCTAGCAACAAGCCATTTTTACTGTTGTGCTGGCAACTGGGCATCAGCTCTCAGTGGGCCAAGCTGAGTGCCAACTTGTAAAAGGTGCACCTCAACTAAATTCAGACTTGATTCCTTTCATCTCCCCTGGCCTTGAACAATCGTGTAATTAATCTATCACTGCTTTGGAGGATGTTACAGTATTTTTTTAAATATATATTTTTATTGATTTCAGAGAGGAAGGGAGAGGAATAGAGAGAAACATTAATGATGAGAGAGAACCATTCATTGGCTGCCTCCTGCACACCCCACAATGGGAGTCGAGGCCAAAACCCAAGCATATGTCCTGACCTGGAATCAAACCGTGACCTCCTGGTTCATAGGTCGATGCTAAACCACTGAGCCATGCCAGGAGGGCTACAGAATTTCTTTATCGACTTTTTTTTTTTATTAATTTTTTACAGAGAGGAAGGGAGAGAGATAGAAAGTCAGAAACATCGATGAGAGAGAGACATGAATCAGCCGCCTCCTGCACGCCCCACAGTGGAGATGTGCCTGCAAGCAAGGCACATGCCCCCGACCGGAATCAAACCTGGGACCTTTCAGTCTGCAAGCCGACGCTCTATCCACTGAGCCAAACCGGTCTCGGCTTTATCAACTTCTTAAGAGGCATCATCCCACATGCCACTAGCCTGTGACATTCCCGCAGTGAACCTGTGTTACATAAATTGCTGACAAAGACAAACTCAGAGTTGGAGCATAATTTTGCTCAAACCCCACCTCCCCCAAAAAACTAGACACCAGCATGAAGACAATGATATGAGCAAAGGCCTTGTTCATAGGAAAGAGCCATGTGAAGGTAGGTGTGTATCAGACAAGAAGAATGCAGCCTAAGTCTCAACAACGGGCCTGGAATTTGGTTAATGCGGAAGGGAAGCATGAGGCATCCATTCATTCGCTGAAGGATTGTCACACACCTACTCCCTCACTCCTTGGTGGGCACACAGGTGCCATCTGGTAGGTAAGACAGACATGGATCTGCCGCCAGAACTGCGGTGAGGGAATCCCACCCTCAGCCTCCTCCCCTTCCTCCTTGAAAGGAGTTTGTTGTGTTTTTCCATTAAAGTTGTCCCAGGAGGAAAAGGAATAACCCAAATGGCCTTTCTGAGATCTGAATATGAAGGCCATTCAAAAAGAGCCTTTGAGCCCTAATCGGTTTGGCTCAGTGGATAGAGCGACGGCCTGAGGACTGAAGGGTCCCGGGTTACATTCCCATCAAGGGCATGTACCTTGGTTGCGGGCACATCCCCAGTGGGAGGTGTACAGGAGGCAGCTGATCGATGTTTCTCTCTCCTCGATGTTTCTGACTCTCTGTTCCTCTCCCTTCCTCTCTGTAAAAAAATCAATAAAATATATTTAAAATAAATAAAAAGAGCATTTGAGCCTAGCCAGCATAGCTAAGTGGTTGAGCATCAATCTATGAACCAGGAGGTCATGATTCGATTCCCGGTGAGGGCACATGCCAGGGTTGCGGGCTCGATCCCCAGTGTGGCACATGCAAGAGGCAGCCCATCACTGATGGTTCCTCTCTCTCTCTCTCTCTCTCTCTCCCCCCCCACCTCTCTCTCTCAAATCAATAAAAATATATTTTTTAAAAAACAACACAAACAAAAAGGGCATTTGAGGGAGAAGGGGTGAGGAGTACACTTCCGAGGCAAGTTATTTTCTTAAAATTATGAAGGTCTTGAATTGTTCACAGAGATTCTATCCTATCTGCGCTTTCACTCTGGAGAAAAATTAGAGAAGCGTCTGTTAAATCAAAAAAGGGGGGAAACTGCTTCATCCAAGAGGCTTCTAGGCCCCCAGTCATCCCATATTTACTTCAGAGTAAATATGAGCTCACAGATGGACAGAGAGAGAGCACCATGAACTACCTGAAACTGTGTGCAAACCTCTGCATTTCCATCACATTCTCCAAGGGGCCCATGACCCCTCTGACTCTAACGAAGTTCAAGCAGAAGTCTTACAGGTGTGCACTCACATTCTGGTCCTTTGGCTCATGAGCTGCAAGACCCCCCAGAGGAGTGGAACAAATTACCCAGTTTTTCAGGGCTTCGTTTTCTTCATTTTAAGATGGAAAAGACAAGGCCTCACTCATTGTGAGGATTAACCCAGATAAGGCATGTTAAGCTTCCAGCATAATAATGTCCACTCAGCCGAAACCGGTTTGGCTCAGTGGATAGAGCATCGGCCTGCGGACTGAAGGGTCCCGGGTTTGGTTCCAGTCAAGGGCATGTACCTTGGTTGCGGGCACATCCCCAGCGGGAGGCATGCAGGAGGCAGCTGATCGATGTCTCTCTCTCATTGATGTTTCTAACTCTCTATCCCTCTCCCTTCCTCTCTGTAAAAAGTCAATAAAATATATTAAAATAATAATAATAATAATAATAATAATAATAATAATAATAATAATGTCCACCCACCCAGAAGAAGGATACAGAAAGCTGTTAAGGCTTCTACTATTACCCCTAACCAGTTTGACTCAGTGGACAGAGCATCGGCCTGCAAACTGAAAGATCCCAGGTTCGAGTCCAGTCAAGGGCATATACCTTGGTTGAGGTTACGTCGCCAATGCGGGGTGTGCAGGAGGCAGCTGATGGATGTTTCTATCCCATCGATGTGTCTGACTCTCTATCCTTCTCCCTTCCTCTCTATAAAAAAATCAATAAAATATATATTTTTTTAAAAAAAGCTTCTACTATTATAAGGAATGAAATCTGAAACCATCCACACAAAGGACAATGACAGAACTTAGAGCCCCCCAAACGCCATCAATTCCACACATCTGCCATTTTGTAACTCAACTTACAAACCTCCCCACAGGAGCAAACCACACTTACTCCCATGTGCTCATGGGACGACATTATCCTGACAGATGGTTGGTGAGAGAGACTCAAGAAATTAGAAGAGAATAACATCTCAGACCGTTAGCCTCTATATTTACTAGAAAGGTGAACTTTTTAAAAAAAGGAATGAGGTGAAGACTGAGTAATACTCAATTTCTTTAAGTAAACACATTTCCAAATTAACTCGGTATTAACTTTTGTGGTAATATAATACTTATTCTAAAGTGCACACTATCTCCATATCTGTAGGTATAATTCCTCTACTGATTTATACAGCTGGTTCATAATTATCTAGACCCAGTGAAAAAAGTAGCAGATAATCTAAAAATCAGAAAAAATCCTTGCTCACTTACAATCAGCTTTGGACTTTGAAAAGCTTTCTTTATCTGGCAGGGCAGGGGTGGGGAACTTTCTTCTTGCCAAGGGTCACTTGGATATTTATAATATCATCCATGGGCCATACCAAATTACCAACCTAAAAATTAGCCTGCTAGACTTGGTCAAGCATTTAATTAACTCACCGCTAATGCCTTGGCAGGCCAGACCAAATGACTTCTCAGGCCTTATAAGGCCCACAGACTGGATGTTCCCTCCTACCCCTGATCGAAGAGAAGGGGTCAACTGAAGATTTCTATTTGCTTCGTATGGTTCAATCGATCTAACTAAAAATATTTACTGATCCATGCCCATTTGTCAGTCTTATCGATTGCATGGCATACACAGCTGATTTCATAACTCCCAGCCCAGAAGTTCAAAAGGTTTGCAGGGGAATTATACTTTTACCTTCCACATATTTCAGCTATTTTTGGAGTCCCAATGAAAACAGCTAGTACAGAAGGAAAAGCGCTTGAAATTCTTGAGGGCTACTCAGGTAACAGTCAAGATAAGGTCAGTGGATATTTGGAATACCTGAGACACCCATTTAAAATAAAACACGGTGGAGGCCAAGAGCACTTTCTAAAGTTGCACTGGAGAGGAATGGCGTGCATTATACGCTGGAGTCCTCTCCCTTCCAACAAATCCCTCAGCCAAAAATGTTCCACTGGCCAGGAAACACGGTGAGACGCATTTGTTCAAAGTTCAGCCAAGTGGACACTCCCTTGATCCAGCAATCTTATCTTAGGGGGTTGTGAAAACTAGGTCTTTTTCTAAATGTTTCCAAAAAAAAAAAAAAATCCCCCAAAGTGAAAAATAAAAGGCTCAAGATAAAGGTGCTTTTCAAATTGTATTCAAAACTTTAGAGTAAATGTTCAACTTTCCTCAGGTAATAAAATCATGCAATAAAATAAAGGCTGACTAAACTGAATTGCTGTCCATGCTTATTCATCTAAATTCAAAAAAAGACTCTTAGTTTAAAAATAAGTAGACATTTATTGAGCAACTGTGTGCTGTAAGCAAAAGGCACTATTCCAGACAGTGGTGACAGAACAGTCCTATTCTGATGAAGCTTATGTTCTCACAGGGAAGAAGGAAAAAAAAAAACTGACTTATGTGTGATGCACTTCAAATACAATTGAAAAAGAAAAAAAACATTTTCTGAAGACCTCTGATAAACCACAATACATTAACCAAATATCAAAGCCTATCATTATAATTTTAAAATGAGAGGCCATAGTAAGAACTTCTAAATGTTGCCAGACTTTTCCCCTTATTCAACAAAATGGTTTGGAGGTCATTTTAGGAATGATTGGGTACTGATCTCAACCTCAAAATTGTAGTTATGGTCGAAACCGGTTTGGCTCAGTGGATAGAGCAACGGCCTGAGGACTGAACGGTCCCGGGTTCGATCTCGGTCAAGGGCATGTACCTTGGTTTCGGGCACATCCCCAGTTGGGGGCGGCTGGTAGATGTCTCTCTCTCCTCGGTGTTTCTAACTCTCTATCCCTCTCCCTTCCTCTCTGTAAAAAATCAACAAAATATATATTTTTTAAAAAATTGTAGTTATGTATATATGCCATATAAGTAGACAACAATGAGGAAACTTAGCCTCTACAGACACAAAACTCAGAAAATAGCTGCAAGAAAATGTCCTCTAAGATTTAAGTTCTAAAACTAACACATAATAATCAGAGCAAAAAATTACGAAAAAGTTGTCTTCAAAAGGCGTTCAGGGTTTTATAACTTTCCTATTTCCTAATCAGAAACTTAAAAACTTAAAAAAAAATGCCAACGGCATGTAAATCCTAGCTGAATAAGGACTTTAAGACCCAGAACGGCTCCTGTAAATAAGAGATTGCAATGAATCTAATTAAAACCCAGGACAGTGTGATAAAAATGTGATTATCAAACACAAGATTTTAAAAGAATTCTTAAGAAATACACACATTAAAGAAAAAATATAAATCTTAATCCACCCTGTGCATGAATTTTATGCACCGGGCCACTAGAAAGAAGGAAGAAAATCTTCATTCAAAATTTCCTTACAACTTTTTTTTAAATCCTAGTAGTTAAGTGAGGGCAAGAGAGAAGAAATAGGCTGATAGAAAAGTAAAAACCTACTGACGCTCTAGTTGTTTAGGGCAATGAGGCAGTGAGATTGTACAAATTCATTTCAGTTGGCATGAAACGGAGGCTCAAATATGACTGCTAAATTACAGTGATCCACTAAAAAGTTAGCCCTTTCGTAATGTAAGAACTGTGATGACCAGCAACCGCTCTACTTGTTTGTACTGTAAGAACATTTTATAAACAAGCTTGTGTTCTCTTCGTAAATGGAAGAAGCAGAGATATGTACAAAAGGCAAGAGTTCATTTGAAGCAGAGTGGGTCAGTCACCACCACATGGAAATGGGAATCACAAATAACAACAGTAAATGAAGAATAACGCTTACTCCAAGTTCCCTAACTACCAGGTCCTCTGCTGAACGGCTTACATTGGATATTGAGTCCTCACAATGACCATCAAGTGGATACTGTTATCCTCAATTCAGAGACAAGAAACAGCGGGCTTGGGAAATTAAGTAATTTCACACCATTCATCAGTGGCAGCCCTGAGGTCCACACGCAGTGTTTTAGATTCTGCTGGCCAAAGGGCTCCTCGCCCCGTTAAGCATCTTCTCAAGAGGCAAACAGAGCCAGTGCCCGGAAAAACTGCCCAGACTAAAGGAACGGGTCTGATCCGGGAGGCCGTCCATTAGGAAGACATGTTAGGTTTTCAGGGAACCTCCATTCTCCCATTTCTTTTTTAATATATGTTATTGATTTTTTTACAGAGAGGAAGGGAGAGGGACAGAGAGTCAGAAACATTGATGAGAGAGAGACATCGATCAGCTGCCTCTTGCACACCCCCTACTGAGGATGTGCCCACAACCAAGGTATATGCCCTTGACCGGAATCGAACCCAGGACCTTTCAGCCCCAGATGACGCTCTATCCACTGAGCCACACCAGTTTCGGCCATTCTCCCATTTCTTGCTCACCAAGTCGCTCTGGCTCCCAGTGGCCTGCCTACAGGAAGATCACGGCCCACTTACTCGGGGCCCTGGTGGCCCCACAGCTGGGCGTTAATTACTGACCTGCAGCTGGTTATGCATCCTTCTCAGTGAGCTGGGGCGACACAGATGCCCCCCCTGAGACACGCGGCTTTCAAGTCTGACCACTTCACTCTAGAATGTGCTGATTACATGGGAGTGGCTGGGCCCAAATGACCCGTCCCCCCCTCTCCTTCTCCCTCCACCTTTCTCCCCTCCATCCCCCCACCCTGGCTCACCACCTCCATCAAACCTCTATACTTTACAGTTTCAAAACTGGAGGCAAGATGTCCGAATTCGCCTAAATTCTATAAAACCTTTCACAGCTTCTGTCGAAAGTGTCATGAAACTCTGAATGGTAGGAGAGAATTCCAACAGCTCTGAGAGGCTGTTGCTATAACAAACAGCAATATGTTCCTCTGAGGATAATTGTTTTCCCCTTTTTCAAAGTCACCTTCCCTAGGTCAAACATGGTGAGTTTAGAAAACCGTGAACAACCCTAAGTCAACTAAACTGAATATGAGCATATTAACCTTTATTAGGTTCTTAATGTATTACAAAATACCTCAGACCAAAAAAAATAAATAAAGACCAAAAAGCAAACATCCTATATCCACACATCCAGCTTAAAGAAATAAAATACTATCCATATGGTTGAGGCCCCTGGATACAGCGTTATAACGGTATTATGGTGGAGCCCTTGTCAGTGTCATAATAGTGAAATGGTATGCAATTAGGCAAGACGAGGAAAGAATTTTTTTCTCCCCCAGTTTACATGTGGGCAGTAGCGAAGTGTATCAGCCAAATCTCTATACTGCGATGATCCCGAGTTTGCTGGATGGGAGGACAGGGCGAGACAACAACAGGCCACTGTCCCTCGGTCTGAATCGGATCAATGACGGATGGACACAAACCCAGAACAGGTGTTGCTGAAGCAGGGTATTGCTGAGCAGTCACTCGGTGCGATTAGGCCTGGGGCTTGAGCCATCTGTTCACAGGCTCCAGAGGGGAGCTTCTGAACCTTGGTCAGGAGAAAATCTGCTCTACAAACTAACTTCCTAACCAGGACCCACCATGCCATGTTGGGAATGGTGGGACAGCCTGGGCAAGGGGCAAGACGTGTTCGAGGGATCACATCTGTTCCCTCTCAA
>JAAGEH010000076.1:1333065-1492280 GCA_011751065.1 Lasiurus cinereus | reverse complement strand
TTTGCAATCATATGACCGCGTATTTTGGGAGTTTCCAAATAAAGCAGGGCTTTTCCTGCAAACGGGGGGCAGGGGGGTGTGATCCTGTTCCCAGGGACAGGGTTTTATTCCCGGGTGGTGATGGAGGTGGGGTCTGTAAAAGGCCCTGGGGGCTAGAGCGGCGGTTCTCAACCTGTGGGTCGCGACCCCTTTTGGGGGTGGGACGACCCTTTCACAGGGGTCGCCTAAGACCCTCGGGAAATGCAGATATTGACATCACGATGCAGAACAGTAGCAAAATTTCATGGCTGGGGGTCACCACCCCATGAGGAACCGTATGCAAGGGTCGCGGCCTGAGGAAGGTTGAGAACCACTGTGCTAGAGTTTCTCGAATACTCTTGCCCATTTCCGAAAACCATTTAAACGCTCTGTGTCTGCCATCCAAGGATGTCTCCCATCAAGAAGGAAAAACGCGAGTCCTGCGTGGAAAAGTCCCCTCCTTCTCATAAAGGGTTGCTACGACCCAAACCATCTGCGAGCCTCGACAAGCGTTAAAAAGCTGCATGCACGTGCAATGCCAAGCTAGAGCTGTTGAGGATGCAGACGCCAGGGTCAAAGTGTCCAGGTTCAAATCCCCGCTCCAACACCTGCTAGATGACGGTGTGACTTTGTGACTCTTTTATAAGATGGGGATAAAATGACCCCTATCCGGGAACTTGTGTAAAGTACATATTAAGTGTTTCGTTGAATTCTAGAGCCTACCAGCCATGTTTATTACTACAGAGTATTTACTACAGGAATTAGTAGGCAAGGACTAAAAAAACTGTGACCCTTATACCATCTCAATGGGGTGCTGGATATTTACTTGGCGTGTGGTTTGAATGTTTGGAGCAGAGAAGCTTTTATGTACATTTTAACTTAAATTAGCTTTTTCTAAAATGCTGCTGTTTTTGGACAGCTTTTTTTTTTATGTTGCATGTCTTTTTAAATCTCATTTTCTTCTTCAACGATTATCAGACACTTATCGAGCACCTCCTATATATATATATATATATGTTCTGGCCCCTGCACACCGAGGACTTCTGGGCTGGCGGGTGAGAAAACACGTACACACCACGCATACCCAGAACAAACCAGGCGAGCGCCACCACGCAGGGATGAGTGCTATGGAGAACTAAGCCTGGGCAACGTGCAGGTTGGGCCACGGAGCTAAGATTCCACGGGTTTCTAATAGAAAATAAAGCAAATCACTTCTGTTCGTGATTGATATTTCAACTGAACACTATAAGGGAGTCAAACGTGTGTGAAGGGAAAAAAAAAAGACGTGAAAATTAGTCACTTTTCTGATCTCCCAAGCCAGAAAATTTGAAATTCTGTGTGTTACTGCTCCCTTTCTCATCCAACCTGTCATTCAGACCTAATAGTTCCTCCTTCCAAATATCTCACCAATTCTCTTTCCTCTCTGCTCCTGGTGGCTCATCGACCCCTCCCCCATGCTAATCCAAACCCCCATCATCTGACATCCGGATTACCTACGGTGGTCTCCTTGCTTCCGGTTTCTCAGCTCTCTCTTGTTTCCGTGCTAATACCAGGTTTACCTCTCTCTAGAGACAATTCCGAGTCCCTCCCCCACAGGCTAATTCAGCTTTTCTGTCTGCCCTTTAGGGCCTTTCTAACCTGGTCTCAGCCTCTCAAACCATCCCTATTTCTCTTCCTCGTGCCCCCCTCAAACTGTTTCTCCTGACTGCCCCCCTTCCACAAGCCCTCTGCTTCTCCCCAAGCCTCCATGCAAGGCTTTCTGCTCCCATGACAGCTATCCAGCCACCCCATTCCGCAGTGATGCCCACACTTGGCAAGGACTTTAAAAAAACATTCACGAAGGCTTGTTTTATAACTGCTAAGATTCCTAGGACACTGCTGGGCAGAGAGGAGGCACTAAATAAAAACGTGTTAATTGAATCGGGAAGAAAATAAAAGAATTTTAAAAATAGAAAATGATCATAAAACCCAAGGATGTCAGATAACTGAGTTGAACTTCCTCCCTCATAATCCGCAAGTGTCCGAGCACTTAAGCTCTCTTTTCCCTCAGCTGCGCTCATTTGACAGGAACACCCCCATGGAAAGCCGCTTGAACAACCCCTTCAGAGTGTTCCACGTGGAATTATTATTGGCGTATGATGATGAAGGAAATGAAGTAATTTATGTGGTTCAACCCTGAAGGTACAAAAGGATATAAATGCCTGCTAAACCCTCCCTCTCCTCCTAGGGATAACCAGGGTTACCCTAAAATCCCATGGATCCATCCAGACTCTAGGTTCTAGAGAGAGTCTGTAAATAAGTAAGCAATTACATATCTGTATCTTTTCTCCTCTTGTTCCCTGGAAAGTGGCAGTTTATAAATACTTTTTCTTCTGGTCATTCTTATTAAAATATATAAATTAAAATTTACAAAAGAGAGTTTTGTACTGAAAAGATGCTCCATTAAACGGAAGGAAATGGTGATTTGCGTTTTGCAGTGTCTACCATTTTTTGGGAGTTAAGAAATTTATCGCCGAAACCGGTTTGGCTCGGTGGATAGAGTGCTGGCCTGCAGACTGAAAGGTTCCAGGTTTGATTGTGGTCAAGGGCATGTACCTTGGTTGCAGGCACATGCCCAGTAGGGGGCGTGCAGGAGGTGGCTGGTCGATGTTTCTCTCTTATGGATGTTTCTGACTCTCCCTCTCCCTTCCTCTCTGTAAAAAAATCAATAAAATATATATTTTTTTAAAGAGAAATTTATCTGCTTTGACAGGTGGGCGAGTACCACTGTATCTCCCTATATAAGTTACCATCCTCTGCAAGAATCTAAATTGATTGACTGTCCCACCCTATAGAGATAATGATGCCTGGGCACAGGGAGGGGTTGGAGCCAGAGCCAGAAAGGTGAAATCTCCTTTGGTCTCTGAACCCTCACCGGGTGCTCTGCCTACCACACTCAGCACCTCCTCAGGTTAGTACAGCACTTTTTTCAGCTGCAAAAGAGTAAGAAGTTAGAGGTCAAATTCCCCTGGACACGGAGGAATAATGGTGTTGGCAATAATCTACTCCAATGGACATGAAAATGGAGAAAAGCATGTCAGACTCAGTAGCATAAGTGACTGCTATGAGTGCAATTCCCAGCACTTAGGGTCTCTCATCTAAGCGCAGACATGCCATGTGACACCCACTATTGAAAAGACTTGTCCATTCACCCCATATTTATTGAAATACAGATGCTGCAAAGAGAAAGGCAAGTCAGATGCATAGCCTGGTCCTCAAACGCTCACCCTGGGAGAAACGGTGGATCTCTAACTCTAGCCGAGTTACCAGTATATTCACTAGTGGGTGTATATTCTACGTGGAGTGGAAACGCCCGGCTTAACGCTGAGATCAGCTTCTAGCTGAGCCTGGAAGGACAAATAAAAGTTCACTAAGCACCCAGAGAAAATAAGAGAGAAGCATTCCGGGCTGAAGGAGCCACACCCAACCCAGGAATTCCAGTGGGAATGCTGCCAGAGCGGAGGAGGCTGGACATGCCAGGGGCCAGTGTTAGGGGGCACCGGCTCCACGGAGAGGAGATTTAGACCTTGATGACTTCAGAATCTATGCTCTTTTCTTTTTTTAAAAAAATATATTTTATTGAGTTTTTACAGAGAGGAAGAGAGAGGGACAGAGGGTTAGAAATACTGAAGAGAGAGAAACATCCATCAGCTGCCTCCTGCACAACCCCTACTGGGAATATGCCCACAACCAAGGTACATGCCCTTGACGGGAATTGAACCTGGGACCCTTGAGTCCTCAGGCCAATGCTCTATCCACAGAGCCACACCAGTTAGTTAAGGCTCTATGCTCTTTTCGGTCATCCCTCTTGGAGGACAGCCCAGAGCTCTCCTAGCCGGTACTGTGGTTTATTGCAACCTCGTCTTCACTCTCCCCCCTGAGCAAAAGATGTCTTTCCTTCTGAACAGGGGCGCCTTTCCATGTGGTAAAAGAATTCTCGAGGTTCAGCTTCGTCTTTTTCAAGCCGAAAACCCCTTTCCTGGTTTCTCTCAGGACATCATCATGATCTTCGTCTTGATGAGATACAGTCGTGAAGCTGTAGCTTCTGAAGAGGCACCCACGGGACCACGAGCTGCTCCTCGGTGATCCAGACAAATAACTCCTGAGATCTAAGTATGTGAGTTCTTTAGAGTCTGCAAGTCCCTTTCAGGCTCTAAAGTTTTAAATGGATTGTATCCAAAGCTAACTCTTTCTTGAATACATTTGAACACAAATTTCCCCATTCCAAATACATTTTATTGTTAACATTTTAAAATAAATATATGTCTTTAATGATATCAGAGAGGAAGGGAGAGAGAGAAACATCAGCGATGAGAGAGAACCATGGATCAGCTGCCTCCTGCATGCCCCACACTGGGGATCAAGCCTGCAACCTGGGCATGTGTCCTGACTGGGAATCGAACAAACACCTCCTGAGTTAATGCTCAACCACTGTGCAACACCGGCCAGGCTACATTTTATTTTTTAAATTTATCTTTAATGTTGAAAGTATTACAGATGTCCCCCCTTTTTTTCCCTATTGACCCCCTCCACCTCACACCTGCCCCTCCCAGGCCTTCACCACACTATTGTCTGTATCCTGGCTATGCATATACGAATATAAATTCCCAAATTAATACCCCTCTTCCCCCTGCCAGCCTTCCCTCTGAGATTCTTCTGATCCATGCTTCTATGTCTCTGGATCTATTTTATTTATCAGTTTATTTTGAATACATTTTAATGAAAATATTCTCTGTTCTTTTAACACGTTCTTTTGATATTATCTAAATATTGGCTAAGAATTTTGTTACTCGGGCATGGAAAAACACATGTTTTTTGTTCTTAGTTCTGAAATGATGGATAAACAAATAGAAACAATGTATCTGACTTTTTAAAATTATTTTATTATTTTTGTTTATTTTTTAAAAAAATAAATCTTTAGTGTTCAGATTATTACAGATGTTCCTCTTTTTCCCTTCATAGCTCCCCTCCACCTGATCCCCCCCCATGCCCTTACTTCCTGCCACTGTCCTCATCCATAGGTGTAAGATTTTTGTCTAATTTCTTCCCAAACCCCTCACGCCCTCTTCCCCCCAAGAACTGTCAGTCCACTCCCTTTCTATGGCCCTGATTCTATTATATTCACAAGTTTATTCTGTTCATCAGATTTTTTATTAACTTGATTTTTAGATTCACTTGTTGATAGATATGTATTTGTTATCACCTTATTGTTCATAATTTTTATCTTTACCTTTTTCTTCGTCTTTCTCTTCTTAAAGAATATCCTTCAGCATTTCATATAATCCTGGTTTGGTGGTGAGAATTCGTTTAGCTTTTTCTTGTTTGTGAAACTCTTTATCCGACCTTCAATTCTAAATGATAGCTTTACTGGGTAGAATAATCTTGGTTGTCAGTTCTTGCTGTTCATCACTTTGAATATTTTTTGCCACTCCCGTCTGCCTGCATTGTTTCTGTTGAGAAATCAGCTGACAATCATATGGGTGCTCCCTTGTAGGTAATTAACTGTTTTTCTCTTGCTGCTTTTAATAGTCTCTCTTTGTCTTTTGCTCTTGGCATTTTAATTAAGATATGTCTTGGTGTGGTCCTCTTTGGATTTCTCTTGTTGGGGTTCTTTGTGCTTCCTGGACTTGTAAGTCTATTTCTTCACCAGATAGGGAAAGTTTTCTGTCATTATTTCTTCTAATAGGTTTTCAATATTTTGCTCTCTCTCTTCTTCTGGCACCCCCATAATTTGGAAGTTGGTGCGCTTATAGTTGTCCCAGAAACTCCTTACACTATCTTCATATTTTTGGATTCTTTTTTCTTTTTGTTTTTCTGGTTGGGTGTTTTTTTCTTCCTCATATTTCAAATCTTTGGTTTGATTCTTGGGGTCCTCTAGTCTGCTGTTGTTGCATTTCTGTGTATTATTCTTTATTTCAGACAATGCATGCTTAATTTCTGACTGGTCCTTTTCCTTCTATAGGGCCCAATGGCTCAGCCTCCCCAATCACCTGAGTTGGACACTCTTGGTTGCATCTCTTTGTGGGCTGGGTACACTGTCTTGTTGTAGTTAAGCCTTACTTGCTGTTGGTACACTGGGAGGAATTGACCTCCAGGCCAATTAGCTATGAGGACTGGCTGTGTCTATAATGGAAGCACTGCTGTGCTGGAGACACCCTATGGGGGCAGGACTTGTTTCAGTGGGGCTTTGGTGCTCACTGAGTCTGCTTCTTGAGTGTGTCACTTATGGATGTGAGTGGTTGAACTCTAGTGTCATCTCACACTGACCACTAGGTACACTGGCTCCTGGATCTTCAAGGAAGTGCAGGTCAGCTACTGTCTGAGGCCACCAGCAGGAGCTACAGCGAGATCTGCAGATTCTTCCTCTTTTCTTGGGGTTTGGAAGTTTTGGAGCTCTCTGACCCAGCTGAAGTTTGTTAGGTTAAGCTTCGAAAGGGCAGGCCATTCATAAGCAAAAGCTGCTGCGCATAGCTAGGTTGGGTTTGTAAATTGGGTGGGGCGGGGTCTTGGGGAATCACCAGAGCATGGCAAACACAGATAGCTGCCAATCAGCCCTCTCTGTGTCTCTGTGTTTCTGTGTCACTGCATTGCACACCCCAGCACAGCAAATAATGATTCCTCAAGCACCTGTGCAAGAAAGCCACTCTCACTTTCCAACCTGATGGCTGACAGTCCAGTTTCTTCCAGTAGGACTTTGGGTCCTCAGAGTCTTGCCGGAAACTGTAGTTCAGAGCAGTCGGGAGCTTGTATCTTCCTTCCAAATGGAAAAAATAGCGCACCCAGTCACCAGCCCAATGCTTTTCTGTGTCTCTGCACCTCCTACCCAGTCTCAATGAGCTTTTTTTCTTTCCTTCTAGTTGTAGAATTTCTACTCAGCCAGCTTTCCTATGGTTCTGGGTGGTAATCGTTTTGTCTTTTAGTTGTGGTGAAAGGCAGCACGTACAGATGGATACCTTATGCTGCCATCTTGGTTTTCTTTCAATTGATTTCAGAGAGAGAGAAAAGCAAAGGGATAGAAACATCAAAAATTAGAAACATTAGCAGAGCAGAAGCGGTGACCTCTTGGTTCATGGGTCAACACTCTACCTCTGCGCAGCACCAGCTGGGCTGTACTGCCTTTTGGATTGTGTCATGACTGTAGTCTTGCTCATCTCTGTGCTCGGGCTTCTAGCCCAGTTTCTGGCTCAGGGCAGGCATTTAATTTTTAATTAACAGAGTGCCGCTATGAGTCAAGCACAGTTGGAAATGTTTCCAAAAATATTAACTTTTCATCCTTATACTAACCCTAACAAAGGAGAAACTGGTGTCAGACTTATGTCAGAGGTGAGTAAACCGAGGCACAGAGAGAGAAACAACATGCCTAAGGCCTCCCAGGAAGCAGAGGAGCTGGGATTCCACCTAGACAGCCCGGCTCTGGTGTCCATGTTCTCAGCGACTCTGCTCCACTGCCTCTCATCAATGTTGAATGAAGACACGATCCCTGAATTTACACGTAAGGAACGCTCTCATCACAGAGTCATGAATGTCTTTTATCCTACAATGCTCAATAAATGCTTACTATGTGTTTAGCAACCTGAAAGACACTTGGGAGAAATACAGACCTACAAGGAGTTTATCATTTTCTTAGAGAGGACACACCCACTAATAAAATAAACATTACAGAGTATATTTCATCCTAGTAGCAGCTCCTAAATAGATGTTAAAGGAATTCAGAAGGGAAAAAAAAAAAAAAGGTGTATGAGATGAAGGGCCACAGGGGAGACAGACCCTAGGTGGCCTCAGGATTTCCTCTCCTGCTGTTCACACCCTGTATAATCAATCTCCTCCCTTGAGTGTGGGCAGCACCTGTGACTTGGTGGGAGCTACGCTTTCCCGAACTACTCAGACTAGTTGTGGAGTCAAAGGACTATGTTTGATGTTCTAGCCCGGTGGCATTTTCCCTCCAAGTGTAGTTATGCAACCGCTAGGGGACAGTACCCACTTCACCGGTAAAAAAAAAAAAAACAGGACTCAAGAGTTTAACATATATATATAAACACACACACACATACATACATATATATATATTTTTAATATATATTTTATTGATTTTTCACAGAGAGAAAGGGAGAGGGATAGAAAGTTAGAAACATCGATGAGAAACATTGATCAGCCGCCTCCTGCACGCCCCCTACTGGGGATGTGCCCGCAACCAAGATACATGCCCTTGACCGGAATCGAACCTGAGACCTTTCAGTCCACAGGCCGACGCTCTATCCACTGAGCCACACCGGTTTCGGCAGGACTCACGAGTTTAGATAGCTATTGGGGGGACCACTTTGTAAAGCATATGATTGTTTAACCATTCTTCTGTATATCTGAACTATCTGAAACTAATTCAAAATAATATTGACTGTGAACTGTAATTGTAAAAAATGTTTTAAAGTTTAAGTATCTGAACCAATATCATACTACCGGTAAGTGAAGGCTGGATTCGAATTCGGATTTCACATCAAAGCCTGAGATTTTCTCCCTGCATATTCAACTCATAGCCAGAGGAGCGTGAAATTAATAACGAGGGGCCAGAGGAGAGTGAAATTAATAACGAGGGGCGAGAGGAGAGTGAAATTAATAACGAGGGGCCAGAGGAGAGTGAAATTAATAACGAGGGGCGAGAGGAGAGTGAAATTAATAACGAGGGGCGAGAGGAGAGTGAAATTAATAACGAGGGGCCAGAGGAGAGTGAAATTAGTAACGAGGGGCGAGAGGAGAGTGAAATTAATAACGAGGGGCGAGAAGCGGGACGCAACCAGCAGCAGCCGGCTCCGCAAGGTACCCGAAGAGGCGGAGAACCCGGGGCCCCGCGCCAGCGCCCGTTCTCCCGGCCTCCAGCAGAGGGCGCCAGAGCGGAGGGTCGGAGGGCCCCGGTGTGCGCAGGCGCCCGCGCAGGCGCAGGCGCAGGCTCGCGCCGCCCGGCTCGCTGCGGGCGCGGGGACGGTGTGGGCGGGTCACGCAGCCCGCGCAGCCCGAGGCGGCGGTGGCGGCGGCCCGGGGCTGGCGTGCGGGTGCGGGTGCGGGCGCGGGCTCGGGGCTGTGGCTGAGCGAAGCGCCGCCGCGCCGTGCCGTGCCGAGCTCGCCGCCCGCCGCCCGCCGCGGAGCCATGGAGATCGGCACCGAGATCAGCCGCAAGATCCGGGTGAGGCCCGCGGGGGCGCGGGCGCGCGGTTGTCGGAGTAACGGGGCGGGGGGCCCGGCCTGGCGCCGCGGCCTGGTCGCCGGCTGGGCGGCGCCTCCGGGCCGGGGCTGAGGGCCCGGGACCGGGGCCGCGGCGGCGGGGGCCAGCGTGCCCGCGGCTGAAGGAGGAGCTGCGGGGAGCGGAAGGCGGCGGCCGCGAGCCGTGCTCGCCGCACGGGGAGCCCCTCGGCTGGTTGCGGGAGGGACCGCGGGGAGGGGGAGGGGCCGGAGGTAGGGGGGCCGGGCGGAGAACGTGGGGGGCGGCCTCGGTAGGGGCCGGGTTGGTCGGGGGCCGGGGGCCACGGTAGGGGCCGGGGGGATGGGTCGGGGGCGGCGGCAGGCGCCCCGCGGGGCCGGGGGTGCGCGCCCCGCCCCGCGGCGCCCGCGTCGCCCGCGGTCCCCCCGGGGGCCGCCCGCCTGCCTCTCTCTCACGGACGTTTGTCTCTCTCTCCCCCCCGCCCCCCCAGAGTGCCATTAAGGGGAAATTGCAAGAATTAGGAGCTTACGTGGGTAAGTTACGCCGCTTTGTTCGCCTCGTGCCGTTCGGGGTTGGCAGCCGACGGGGTGTTGGGGGGCGCATTCCCCCGCGCGCTCCTCCGGCTTTGAGGAAACCGCACCCCCCTTTTTTTTTTTTTTTTTTGCAATCAAGTCTGGCCGTCCCGGGCTACTTCTCGTCCTCGCCGTCTTATTTTAAATGGGAAGCTGTGTGTGCCACCCTGTGTGTGTGTGTGTGTGTGTGTGTGTGTGTGAGTGTGTGTGTGTGCGTGTGTGTGTGAGTGTGTGTGTGTGTGTGTGTGTGTGAGTGTGTGTGTGTGTGTGTGTGTGTGTGTGTGTGAACCCTCGTCTGTGGCGTTTTGAAATGGTTTTAGCTTCCTCTGTGGAGGCTTTGTCGTATTGTGATTGTTTTTCCTGTTTTATTTGCTTCCCTTGGTCGTCATTTTTCACAATTATTTTGCATTTGGGATTTTTAAAAAAATATGTATATTTTATTGATTTTTTTTTTACAGAGAGGAAGGGGGAGGGATAGAGGGTTAGAAACATGGATGAGAGAGAGAAACATCGATCAGCCGCCTCCTGCACCTCCCCCCACACACACACCCCCTGGGGATGTGCCCAAAACCAAGGTACATGCCCTTGACCGGAATCGAACCCGGGACCCTTCAGTCCGCACACAGGCCGAGGCTCCATCCACTGAGCCAAACCGGTTTCGGCAGCGTTTGGGATGTGTGATGCTTTCTGGCATTGGCCTCTGCCATGGTTCAGTGAGTTTTATTTTCAGGTCTCTCTCTCTCTCTCTCTCTCTCTTTTTTTTTTTCCTGTTCCTCTCGCTTTTATCTCCTAACAGCAATGTATCCTCTTTGTTCTTTTGTTATTTTTATACTTTGAGCATTTATTAATTTTTAAAAAATACATTTTATTGATTTTTTTTACAGAGAGGAAAGGAAAGGGAGAGAGAGTTAGAAATATCCATGAAAGAGAGACATCGATCAGCCGCCTCCTGCACGCTCCACACTGGGGATGTGCCCGCAACCAAGGTACATGCCCTTGACCGGAATCGAACCTGGGACCTTTCAGTCCACAGGCCGACGCTCTATCCACTGAGCCAAACCGGTTTCAGCTATAATTTGAGCATTTACTTTGGGCCAGGCACTGTACTTAACCTCTGTGTGTGTGTGTGTGTGTGTGTGTGTGTGTGTATATATATATATATATATATATTTATATATATATATATATGTGTGCATTAGGTCATGGTAATCCTCCGGGGAACACTGAAAGGTAAGTGGGAATATCCCCAACTGTACAAGCAAGGAAATTGAGGCGTTGAGTGCTTGCTTGAGCAAGATTGAGATTTGTTTAGCTGCAAAGCTGGTGCCTTCTATACAAATAATAGCTATCACTTGTGAAAGTGTGGAAGACTCGCAGGGTGTCTGAAGTCAGAATTGTTTTTATATTAATCCTGACATTTGGATTGTGCAAAAGCATTAGTGGGTAAAACTTCTGATACGTGACCCTAAATCAAGAAATCAAGATCTCACACCAAACTTTAGGGGAAAGCATCAGATTCTTTACTTGCAATTCTCTACTTGCAGTTTTTAAAACAGTCCTTTTCACTTGAGAATGTAATTGATGAAGCAGTAAAAATATGTTTTTAAAATCCTGGCCCTTGATTATATTATTTAATATGCAGTGAGGAAGAAGGAAATACTTATAAATGCAGTGGCATCTTGAGATATGAGTGCCCTAACATACGAGATTTTTGAGATACGAGCCTTCGAGCGAGCGATTTTTGCTTTGAAATACCAGCAACATTTGAGAGAGGAGTAATTGCATGGATTGGCCGGTTGCACAGGACCCACCAGTTTACCTCGACTCTAGCGTCTAATAGTTTCCCACGCCTTAAGGTTACGGAATGAATTAAACTCGTATCTCGAGGTACCACTGTATATGCTTATAAAGTACTGTACAGATGCATAAAGTATTTCTGGTGTGCACTGAAGCATGATGGGTTGTTTTTTAAGAAAAAGGATTTGTGTAATTGAGTTGAGAACTGAACTAGCCACCTTTTTCATGGAACATCATTTTTACATTATAAGGACTGACAAGCTAGTTACATACACTTGGGTAGTTGGGAGACATTTTCTTGAAAGGGAGCAGAGGAAAAGAGCGGATAGATTTTGCTGCCAATGACAAAAGTTGGTTTGGGGGGCGGGGCAGGGCATGCAAGAGGCAGTGGGTTGATGTTCTCTCCTCATGTTTCTCTTTGTCCCTCTTCCTCTCTGAAAATCAGTAAAAATATATATTTTTAAAAGGGGTAGGGTGGATTAATGGATTTTCATGTAACAATACAAAAAAAAGGTTATTGATACAGTGTTTGTTTCCATATTGCTACTAAGCTTTAAGAAACTATCACTTGTTAAATTTTGATATAGTATCACAAAATAATCACATTACCTGCAAAGGCTATTGAAATACCTGTTTCCAAACTACACATGTGAAAGACCAAATTTTTGTGAAATGCAGAAACAGAAATTAGAACCCAGCTGTCTTTTATTTATTTTATTTTTTTTCCAGCTGTCTTTTAAACTATATGTTAGAGAGAGTAATAAAAATATAACTTATTTTATATTTTTTACTAATTTTTTTTTGTTTTTGAATTTTTAAAAATAATGTCTGTTAATGTAAGTGGATTTATTGTTAACATTAGATAGGTCTATTAAATGAATTAATGCTGCTTAAAATTTTCAATTTTAATTTCTAGTCTACTAAATATCAATATACTCACATAAATGAAACCTCTTTTGGGCTCATCAATAGTTTTAAGAGTGTAAAGGGGGCCTAAGACCAGGTAGTTGGAGGATTGCTAATTTACTATATGCTGGGCACATTTCATAAATTACCTGTTGCTGGGACTTTAACAGATAAGAAAATGAGGCTTAAAGGTTAAAGATGAAGCTGAACCAGGATTTATTTATTTTATTCATTTATCACTTGATGGATGCCAGTTATGTGCCAGGATCATGTTTTGGGTTAAAAAGAATACCCCAACAAATGTACATTGAGAATTTTCTTAAAATTTAAATTTATTGATTGTTGAGAGAGAGGGAAAGAGAGCAAGAGAGAGAAAGAAACTGACCCATTGTTCTACTCACCGATGCATTCATTGGTGGTAGTTGTATGTGCCCTGAACTGTGATCACACCTGCCAGCTTGGTGTATTGGATGACGCTCTAACTAACTGGCTCCCCAGCTACCCGTCCAGGGCCTGAGAACTTCCTTAATTCTAGCATATGAAAGCACAGGCATGTTAATTCAGTCTTATTAGTGATTCCTATCACTTATGAAAATTCTCAAACCAAGAATTTTGAGTCTATTAAAAACCACAAGCTTGGGCAAAGTTCAGTATGAAATGTAATTGTAGTAAAAATACCATATATTTTATTTACAGCTTTCAAAGTGTTATAATAAAAGCATAATATGCTAATTAGATTGGACAGCTGAACGACCTTCAGGACCACCTTCCCAATGAAGCTGCAGTGCTGGAGGCCAAGGCAGAGGTGGTTAGGGGCGATGAGGCAGGCAGGCAGGCAGGCAGAGTGGTTAGGGGCAGTGAGGCAGGCAGGCAGAGTGTTTAGGGGCATTGAGGCAGACAGGTGAGTAGTTGGGGTGATGAGGCCGGCAGGCAAGTGGTTAGGGGCAATCAGGCAGGCAGGCGAGTGGTCAGGAGTCAGTGGCCCCGGATTGCTAGAGGGATGTCAAAGTGCTGGTTTAGGCCCAATTTTACAGTGGGATCGGACTTAAACCTGCAGTCAGACATCCCCCTAGGGAACTCGTATTGCAAGAGGCTGTAGGCCGGGCTGAAGCCACATCCTCCCCCCTCCCCAGGGCACGAATTTCATGCACTGGGCCTCTAGTGTATTTATATAGCTCCATTTCTTTTAAACATATGCTGGAATGGTATGGCAGTAGTATTACCACTTTTACAAGTAAAGAAATGGAGTCTTGACTTCATAATAGGAACTTGGTGAGCTAATAAACAGGTAATAGTTACTCCTGATGCTCCACTACAACTCCACTGAAATAAATCTGTTTGGCAATTAACATAATACACCTCAATTTGTTTCCGCTTGATGGGAAGTTTCTTTGAGGATAGGACTTCATATTTGTTTTGTCTCAGTGGTCTACTGAGAACCTGATTTTTTCGTAAGTGTTGATGAAGTGGGTAAACTGTTCATCATGAGTTATTTGAGATAAAAGTGCATTTTTTTACAATTAGCTACCAAATTATTTGTGCATCATTATCCTTCTGAAATGGGTGACTTTTAGAATCCCATTCTTTGTGCTAGAGAAAGTTCTTGAAACCTCTCAGGTTATTGAAACGATCCTTTAATAACTATTTGACAGAATAGTCAGGGGGGTGTCACACACAGCTTAGGAATATAGTCAATGTTATGATAACTAAGGTGTCAGATGGGTACTAAGTTTATTGGAGTGATCACTCATACGTTATATAAATGTCTAATCATGGGGCTGTAAATGGGCATTTACATTTTAAAAAAAGTACTTTAAAAAATAAAACATTTTTCAAGACTTTGGGCAGGATGCGAAGGTGACCAGCCCTTTTGGTTAACAATAAGTTCTCCTTTGACTGTTTAAAATGGAGCACTTCAGGGAGATCACAACTATAGTTTAGAACAGTATTTCATTCACATTTTAAAGATAGGAGCTTATAAGAAACCTTCAGAATTTTTGTTTTTTTCAGTATGTAGATTTCAAATGAACTTGTGAAATTCTGTAAAAATATGAACACATTGATTTTTCATTAGATTCTTATTTTCTATTTGTATCAAAGAAACTATAAACTACTAATAGTTACATTGAGATATAGTTGCTATATATTAAACTGAGCATATGTACAGTTGGGTAAGTTGTAGCCTATATGCACCATAATCAAGCGAATGAGCATATCCATCCTTCCCAAAAGCTCTTGAGGCAGCTAGCTCTGTATCCCTCCCTCCACATTTCCCTGCTTTCACCTGGTACTCTCCCAGGCAACTGTTGATTACATTTCTATAAAATTTTAGAAAATGTAATGTCATATTGTAACAAAGCAATCTACTCGTTTCATCACCGACATGAGGGAGAGAAACAAACTCCCAAAGCATTCCAGTTTCTTTACCTTTCCTGGGTTACCAGTGGCAGCACATAGTAGGTACACTTTGTATAAATAGGCTACCAGGGTTATTTGCTAACATTTTGAGAAAACAGTGGGGACCTTTTGTTACTCCACAAAGAAAATAACAAATGACTGGCTACTTGTCCTTGTATCTCCTCAGATGTATGATTCCAACAAACCTGATCTCGCTCCATTTATAGATTGGGCTTTCTCACTATAATTGTGCTTTTCTCGAACTGGATTTTTTTATATTTCCCCTTTTAACAAATGTCTGATAGTACTTCAGAAAGGAACCTTTCTGCCTACATAGAAATATTATGAGTATTTAAGGTATTAGGTAATTTCTTTTTGGTAGGGATTCGAGTTCCTGATGAATGACTTGCTTCCCATAATGAGTGCCTTCTCATTATGGTGGTTTTTGCTTTTGTTGATTTTGGTTCTTGATCTCACCCTCATAATCACTGTGTAGGAGGGTATTAGAATAAAACAGTGAGTTGAAATTATTTAATCTTAAAATGGAATTTTAAAATGATACAGGGTTTTTGGTGGTTTTAGTTTATTTGATGTTGCTGCACGGTTTTTACCCTAAGTAATTGAAACCTGACTTTACTAAGGATAAAGGTGTTTTCTTGAGAAATGAGTGTCATTTTGAAACAGACACTAAACAAAACTCAGTTTGGTGGATGTCTATATGCTTTCTGGAAACCTCTGAAATTAGCATTTTTAAAACGATGATGGATATATATGTACTCTCAAGTTTGTAATTTAAAATATCTAGTTTTGTAAGTATTCATAATTTCAAATCCCATCCTTCTAATAATTGAAATACTATAGAATGAAGAGAAAAAAGGTTATGCCTTTTTTAAACATAATTCCTGTAGACCTGAAATATTAATTTTTAGAGCTATATCTATATTTTCAAGCACGTCAACTTTAAATAGAGGGAAACATAAAAAAAAGTTTTTATATACTTTTTCTTTTAAATAGATGAAGAACTTCCTGATTACATTATGGTGATGGTGGCCAACAAGAAAAGTCAGGACCAAATGACAGAGGACCTGTCCCTGTTTCTAGGGAACAACACAGTTCGATTCACCGTATGGTATGTTTCTGAATATTTCCCCGAGACCAACATTCGGTACAAGTCAGAGTAGGCATTCTCTCTGGAAAGAGGACGGGAGAGTCGGATTCAGGGTGGAGAGGCGGGTTTGAGCACTGAGCACTGCCTCTGGAGCCAGACTGTCCAGGTTGAATCCTGATCGGCCTCTTGCCTTGGTTTCTCCATTTGTACAATGCGAATAGTAAATCACCTCTCTAGGGTCCTTGTGAGAGGGGAAAGTGAATTACACATGTCATGTGCTCACAGCTGTGTCTGGCCAGTAGCAAGTACTTAGTATATGTTACCTGTAGTTCCTGTGTTTCTCTTGTAAATGTTTGCATCTTATTCCATCATCCAGTCTAAACCAGCTGCAGGTGTTTTTTTGGACTGAGTTGACTTCCTAAATTGCTTTCTCCGAGTAATTCGGAGGGGGCAAGGATTTTAACAGAATTTCAAATTAATTTTTTAAAAGTTTAGAACTTTTTCAAGTTTGGAATTTTAAGATAGGCAACTTGGTGTTCAAATATGTCATTATTATAATCATCAATGTCCTTTTTCAAACTACATAGGCCTTTAGTTAAAAGTACTGACTAGAAGCATAAGATTAAGTTTAAGAAGTCAGGTTCTGGTACCAGGTTGGAGGTACACAGAGATGATGATGTGGATGAGAGTAGAGCAGGAGGTACTCGTAGGGCTCCTCACACTGGAGACCACCAGTTGCAGCACTAGTGGAGGATGGAGCAGAAAGTGAGTGAGCAGAATGGCTGCTTAATTTGAAAGGCAAGAGATTGGGACAGGAACGAGGAGGCACTAAGGAGGAATACCAAGAAGCTGGTTAACTTTCTGCCTTTAAACCAAGTTTGTCTTGAAGGTGGTTTTGCCCCAGCAGGTAAATGAATGCTTTACAGCTCTTTTGAAACTTTCTGGAAGTCCCACGCAGAATTCTCTAGTTTGTATTACAGTTTTGAAGAACACGGAGTACAGTGGTTGATCTCAAATGTTTTGGTACATGGTGTGTGTGACCTAACCCACTTGTTAACAGTTTGTCCCCAGAATGTACCCTTCCTATCTCCCAAAAAAAATCAAGGTGTTTTGCCTGGGGAAATTACCATTATCGTGAGTGCTTTTTTTATAAAGTCTTCAGCAGTCCAGGCACTTGTTTCATGTACATTTTTCTGACCTGTCACTGGTTTAACCTTTGGATACTTTGGTTTTGAGTCCCTCTAAAATTAATACTATAGGAAATTGACGTAGTGGATTATTTCTCAGTTAATTTGATGGAATGTGTTAGACAAATTTCTTATTAAACATACTAATAATTGAATTTGAATTTAAAATCAAATTAATTTAACTTTTTCGCCATAAGTTTAGCTCTTTAACAAATGATAGTGTCTATCATTTGGCACTTAGCTTTCCTAAGTTCAACGGTTCATTGACAGTGGTCGCAAATTGTTCTTTGGAGCTCTGCTGTAGTTGTGTCCTAGGCAACAGTGGCATATGACTGGGTTCTGGGTGAAACACCCTGAGCTATTTCTGGTATTTCAGGAGGCATGGCCTCTTGGAAGGACTATAAGGCAAATTTGCCTTGTACATAACTACTAAAATATAATAGGTAATATTATAAGCAGGGTTATGGTCTGTGCTTGTTCACAGCTTTCGTTTTGTAAATAACAGATACAATGAAGTGTGATAATATATTTTGAGATTAAGTTTTCTTACCTCAGAATTACGTTTTCTTCCAAAAACCATGAGTAGATAAAAATAATTTAAATAATGCCTAAACAGTTGTAATAGTAAGCTGTAGTACATGTGTGTGATAATTTATCTTTTACCGTCAGTTACATTGCATCTTTAGTCCTTGGGAAACAAAATGCACCCTTTTAGATAAGATTGTGTGCTCAGGTCATATTCTGGCACTTATTTTTGCAGAGGTTAGATGTTAAAAATAGTGATAAAAAATGATTTTTGATTGGCTCTTGTAGTATTCATGTAAAGTCTTTTTAAAATGTGAAACTTAATACCATTTATCCATTAAATACCATTTAGTATCATTTATCAGTATTTATTTGAATATTGGTTCCATAATGTCATCAAATTTAGAGTGGCAGTTGGAATAAAATATTTCTTGATTAAAGGAAACTTAACATTTTTGTTTTTTCTTTCAGGCTTCATGGTGTATTAGATAAACTTCGTTCTGTTACAACAGGTAAGATTCATAAATATGGGCTTTTTGGGGGATTTGCTATAGCATATGATTGCTTTCTTTCTACAGGCATATAAACTGCTTTGGGGAAAGAACACATAAATTTGGAAACTGTTTCATTTGAACATTTTTAGGAAGCTCATATTGTTATGAATTTAAGAGCAATACATTTAAATATAATTCAAAGGTAATTTAAATAAGGGAAGGGAACTATGCAGTTTATCCTAAGGAAGTAATTATAGAAGTGTGCAACAGTTCAGTTTCAAGGATATTTCAGTATTTTATAACTGAAAATTAATTAAAAGTTCAGTAATAGTAAATTACGATATTACTATGTATGGAATAATATTTAGCCATTAAAAATGTTGTGAACATCTGTAACTTTTAAATTGGTGATGAACAAGGGGAAGGATCAAAGTAATAAAATAGTATAAAAGGATTATGTTTCTCTTCCAGACCCCTCTAGTCTAAAGTCTTCTGATACCAACATATTCGACAGTAACGTGCCTTCCAACAAGAGCAGCTTCAGCAGGGGCGATGAGAGAAGGCACGAAGCTGCAGTGCCACCCCTTGCAGTTTCTAGCACCAGACCTGAGAAAAGAGATTCCAGAGTTTCCTCAAGTTCACAGGAGCAGAAGGCCACTAATGTCAGGTAAGAGTTCGGTGTAGACCACCTGTGGACAGATGGGGGTATATGTGACATTTACATTAGTTTCCATATCTTTGAATTGCTCCTTTCAGAAAATTTTGGAAATAGTGATGGAGGTGGTCATGAGCAATTTTTTTAAATAAAGAGTGGATGAGACCAAAGTATGATTATCTGAAATACAGTAAATCAAAGTTTTAAAACAAGCCATTTCAAAGTAGTTTTTAATGGACTACATTACAATTTAAATATTCTTTGACTGTTTGATCCTCTTCCTCTAAATTGGTTGTAATACGTTTGAGTGTGTGTTTAATAGGCAGAGTTACGATGATGGAGCTGCAACCCGATTAATGTCAACAGTGAAACCTCTGAGGGAGCCAGCACCCTCTGAAGATGTGATTGATATTAAGCCAGAACCAGATGACCTCATTGATGAAGACCTCAATTTTGTGCAGGAGAATCCCTTATCTCAGAAAAAACCCACAGTGACTCTCACATATGGTTCTTCTCGCCCTTCTATTGAAATTTATCGACCACCTGCAAGTCGAGCTGCAGATGGTGGTGTTCATTTAAACAGGTTGCAGTTTCAACAGCAGCAAAACACTATTCATGCTGCCAAGCAACTTGACGTTCAGAACAGCCGGGCGTATGAAACAGGACGTTTGTGCGAACCAGAAGTGCTTAACAGCTTAGAAGAGACTTACAGTCCTTTCTTCAGAAACCACACAGAAAAGATGAGTATTGAGGTTTGTATGTACTTGTGAATCTTGCCTTGTTAGGCTGAAAATTGGCAGTTCTTTATACTAAATACATACATATTGCAAGTTTATTTTAAGTTGATTTCTGTATGCTCAACATATTATACCAATCAGATTTTCTTCTCCATGACTGACTTCTACAGGTGTATGTTAACACCTCATTTACTTTCTTGGGATGCCAACATGTGAGATAGTTTTAACAATACCTTATAGATTTGGTGGGATTTTAGGTCAATTTTAGATTTTTCATGGTGTTTACTGGTAAAGAAGTAACTATTTTGTTAGTTTCCTCAACAGAGCTATTTGCTGCAGCTTATAAATGAATGTAAAGCACTAGTTGTTTTTGTTAAAGGTTGGCTATTAGAGGGATAATCTTTTATAAGAAACCAGGAAATAGCCCATGAGTTATTAATATGATTGGCTTTTTCTTAAAAAGAAAAAATTCTGTGGTAGAACTTTGTTATTTTCTGAGACTAGGTAAGCATGAATTTATCTGATTACAGGAAGAAAACTTTCGAAAGAGAAAGTTGCCTGTGGTAAGTTCAGTTGTTAAAGTAAAAAAGTTTAATCACGATGGAGAAGAGGAGGAGGAAGATGATGATTGTGGGTCCCGTACCGGAAGCATCTCCAGCAGTGTGTCAGTGCCTGCAAAGCCCGAACGGAGGTACCTGAACATGACTGTAACTTAATCTTGAATTGCTTGGCGGCCCCTTCTGTGTTTCTTGAAGAGGATAGCCTAAAAATAAAAATTTAATAGCATATAAGACTTTCCTATTGGTTTTTGAATAATCCATATTAATGAAAGGGAAACTGCTTAAAATTGGAGAAATTCCTGAGAATATTAAAAACTAATATGGGTGGGGAAATTGATCAGATTCATTATTTTAAATAGTTACAAGGTTTCAGTCTAATTGGCATTTCCTAAAAGCTACAGCTAGTTTGTTCAAAACCTAAGAGAAGGACCTGGGCTAGTGGCTCAGTTGGATGGATCATCTTGTACACTAAAAAGGTTATGGCTTTACTAGTCAGGGCACATATCTAGGTTGTGGGTTCTATCCCCAGTTACGGTACATGTGGGAGGTAACAGATTGATGTTTCCCCTCCACCCCTTCCGCTCTCTCTAAAATCAGTAAAAATATATCCTCAGGTAAGGATGTAAAAAAAATACTTATGAGAAGGCTGCAGTAAAGGCATAATGGCCAGCACATAAAGAATTCAAATCTATAATTAAAATGTTTTCTTAACTTTTCTAGACCCTCACTTCCTCCTTCTAAACAAGCTAATAAGAATCTAATTTTGAAGGCTATATCTGAAGCTCAAGAATCTGTAACAAAAACAACTAACTATTCTACAGGTAATTGAAATGAATTATGTTTTCATTAATTAAGAGATTTCTATAACCTTGAGTAAGCTAGAAATGATGATCACCAAGTTGTGATGAAATAAAGAACCCCACCAAGGTCAAGACCAAGGTGCAGTTCAGAAGAATGGTTTTAAAAGGAGAATAGGCCAGTTTGAGAAACTTTCCCAACTGTCGGTGGAATTTATTTCTTTAAGCAACTGTCATGTCTTTTATCCCCTCTTTCCAAGTGTATGTGAAATAGAGAATATCAATTATTACACGTTTTAAAGCAAAGGAGATGAGGCAGCTATAATCTGATCATACAAAAAGCTCATTCTGAAATCAAACCATATCATGGATGTCATGTCATTAAGTTCTGTACTTTGTACCCCATATGCTAGAGTTGGGTGTGAAATTTCGTTAATAAGCTGTAATGATTTTTCACTCTAAATTTTATTTTATCTTTGCTGCCTCTTTGGTGATAGTTCTTTTAGAGCTGTTCTGCTTTTTCATATTTCTTTTTGCTACCCCTTCTTAGAGAGAAGGGAATTGTAAGCTTACTTTTGATCCTGATAGTCATCTGTCTCCCTGCTTCTCTTTTAACCTCTAAACATGAAATTGAACAGGTTTTTGCATATAGGATAAGGATTCTCAGGCAAACTGAAAAGTTCTTTTATTTACATTCCCATTTTGTCTAATGATAAGTGTAGAGAATTTTTCTCATTTGTGAACTTGAAATTTTTTGCTTTTACAATAGTTTTGTTTTTCTTGAGAAATAGCATTGAAATTCTTTATTTACCTAGTTTATCTATCTTACAATTTGAGGTTGTTAATGGGATCATGAGGTAGAACCTAAATTGCATTTGGTTAAAATGAATATATATGTGCTTCAATGTATATATGGCATGTGGTTTAAAATGTGTAGGTGCTGTTTATACACACAGCACATGGAAGCATTTAAGTCAATTTATCTTATCCCTTGAGAATATTGTAAGAAAAAATGAAGTGATATCTAGGAACTGTTTAAAGTTCCTCATGTTCTAAAATAAAGGAGGCATTTATGTTTAATACTAGGAGGCATTTATATTTAATACTGAGGTTCCCCCTCAGCCCAGCCTGCACCTTCTCCAATCTGGGACCCCTTGGGGGATGTCCGACCTAAACCGGCAGTTGTAAACCGGCAGTTGGACATCCCTCTCACAATCCTGGACTGCTGGCTCCTAATCACTTACCTGCCTGCCTGTGTCACCCCTAACTGCTTCCCCTCTCCCCACTGGCCTGATGGTCCCTCACTGCCTCTGTGTGCCGGCCTGATTGCCCCTAACTGCCTCCGCTGCCAGCCAGGTCTCCCATAATTGCTCCCTCCCTGCCAGCCTGGTTGCTCCCAACTGCCCCTTCCATCCCTGCCTGCCTGGTCATTCCTTATTGCTCTCCCTGCTGGTTTGGTTGCCCCCAACTGCCCCCCCTCCCTGCCACTGGCCTAGTTGCCTCTCACTGACCCCTGCAGGCCTAATCGCTCCAACTGCCCGGCTCCCCCTGCCAGCCTGGTCGCCCCATGCAGCCTGCTGTTCAGTCATTTGGTCGTCCCTCACCCCCCTGCTGGCCTGTTTGCCCCACACAGCCTGCTTGTTCAATTGTTTGGGCATCACTCACTAAGCCCTGGCCGGCCTGGCCGCCCCATGCAGCCTGCTTGTTCAATCATTTGGTCATCCCTCACTAACTCCCCTGCTGGTCTGGTTGCCCCACATAGCCGGCTTGTTGAGTGTTTGGTCGTCCCTCACTAATCCTCCTGCTGGCCTGGTCATAGGCAGCCATCTTGTGAGAGTGTGAGGGTCAGTTTGCATATTACCTCTTTTTTTGTATAGGATTATTATATAGGATGACTGTTGAGTTTGATGTATTACTATATTTGCATTTCCATCTTTTTTTGCTTTTTATATAAAAGTCTCACAGAAACAGACACTTCCAGTTGCTCCCAGAACTCGAACCTCTCAAGAAGAATTGCTGGCAGAAATGGTCCAGGGGCAAAGCAGGACCTCTAGAATAAGTCCCCCCATTAAAGAAGATGAAGCAAAAGGAGATAATATGGAAAAAGGTCAAGGTAATAATTTAAATGATATTTCATCCTCTATTACACTTTTTTCATGAGTCATTAAATATTTTCCAGTGGGTGTTTATGAAATGTTATATTATGAGAAAAGTGCTCACTAGCCCAAAAATAGAATATGAAGGGACCATGAGGAATCTACATTTACACACTTGAGAGCTTTAAAAACCTTTTATCAGGGAAATTTTTAATGTTCTCAAAGAGGAAAGAATAGTGCAATGAATTTCCATGAACTCAGTCATCCAGCTTTAGTATCATCAATATTTTGCTGGTCTTTAGAATGTGCCAGTTTAAAGATACATAGATTATCTACATTAAAGCTTTCCTTTTTGTTAATTCTACTCCTGTTCTCTTGAATTTGAAATCTTATCTTTAAACCTCCCTTTTCTGAGCATCCTCTCTCTCTGTGACCTGCTGGATGTCTTATGTCTTGGTGGCCCTACTTTATCCCCTTGTGCCTGACAAACTACGTACAGTTACCTTTGAGCTGATCTTTCTGCTTCCTTTCTCTCAGTTCCCATCCCTGACTCCTGCACACTCTTCATCTAAAGTATGACTTATGTGACTTCTTTGTCAGAGCATTTAGTGTGTGTGAGTCCCCCCACACATACCTCCCAGGGCATGGCCCAGGACTGATGCCATCAACTTGGTCTTTCATCAGCTTCCTTCTCTGGCCCCTGATTCTGTCCAGTCCTTCCCTCGCTGTTGTCCACTCTTTTTCTTGTCCCCGTTAGGAAATATTCTAGTTTCTTTTTTTTCCTTCTGTGATTTGAATTTTAAAATCCCACCAAAATAATAGGCTCATTATGTTGTTTCTAACTTACACTTTGCTAAGACTGGAATATGTTTATTATTCCTCTTCAACTGTATCCTTTAAATAGTTCCAGGTTCATCTCAGATTTACTTGTTTCCTGAAGCTTTATGGGTTTATCCTATACAGTGGTACCTCGAGATACGAATTTAATTCGTTCCGTAACCTTGAGTCGTGAGAAACTATGAGACGCTCGAGTCTCGATAAACTGGTGGGTCCACAGGATTACTCCTATGAAATGTTGCTCGTATTTCAACATTGCTTGTATTTCAAAGCAAAAATCGCTCACTCGATGGCTCGTATCTCAAAAATTTTGCATGTTAGGGCACTCGTATCTCGAGGTAACAATATTTGTTTTTTTGTTCTCTCTTAAAAAAAATCTTTGATTGTATTGTACAATTTTCCATATCAAGGTTATTTGCAGTTCCAATAAATGATGGACCTGAGCACAGGAAAACCCCAAACCTTCCAGTAGATAGTAACTGGGAAGTGTGAATGGGCCACTTTGTGAAGAGCAACTGAGTTTGAGCTTCAGTGGAAATAGGAATGGCAGTAGATTGAATGAAGCTCCTGATTTCATGATGATATTTTAAACTTTTTTTTTACGATGACAATTTTAAAAAGTAAACCCTTAATTAGTCACTTTCTGGAAAATAATAGATTATAAACCAAATAAATAATTGAACATTTCTACTATCTTCCCTTTAAGAAAGGTGCCACTGGGTGACAAAGTGGTATAGGAGTTAGCACATATTTTTCTAAATAAAGTTTTCTTGGAACCACCATGCTTATTTATTTATGTATTGTCTCTGGCTGCTTTTGTTCTATAACCATAGAGTTGAATAGTTACAACAGACCATGTAACCCACATAACATAAATTAGAAGAAGTTTACTTCTTATAAATAACGGAAGCATCTTATGAAATTATTCTACCTAATAAAGTGAAAACCAGCCATTTTGTACCTCCTGATGAAAGAATAAAATGTCTTGCCAGAGTGATCAAGTCTCTGATAACACCATTCAGCTTGAAGGAAGTACGGAGGGTAAAGAAGCATGTTGGCTGAGCTACCGCATGTGTGTACAGCAGCCAAGTTCAGTTTCTGGGAGTTACATAGGTCAGAAAGCCAAGAATTCTAGATTAAAATAAATTAAAGTGGCAAAGTTAAGCTCTAGTGTCTAGGACTTGTGTGATAAAACCACAAAGAAACAGTATTATTATGAAAGGCAATAGTGATTACTTTTTGGAGAGGACTTACTAGGATGGAGCTTCTCGGGTGGATGACATAGCTATTTCCTTGACCTAGATGTTTTTGGCTTATGAAAATTCATTGAGCTGTTACTTGTTTTGTGTGGTTTTCTATATCATTGTTTTGTTTTAAAATGAGACACAGAAGTGATATCAAGACACCTCTACTGATGGAGGATTATTACTGCTCTCCTGGATTCATTTGTTCACAAGTAGTCAGTGCTTACTCATTGTTTTTGTTTTTGTTTTTAATGTAAACATGAGTTGTTCATAGTGTCCTCTCATTTCTCAAGCCTTTGTGTTTTTACTAGCCTACCCTAGCACCTCACAATATTTGTGTTTGCTCTTATTTTTAATCAATTTTAAAATGAATTTTTCATAATCTGTCTTTTCAAACGTATACATTAAGCTACAAATTTCTCTTGATGTGATGATTTCACTGCATATCACATATTTTGATACAAAATGTTTTCATTACTCTAAGCATCCTTAGATCTTCATTTCAAATCTTTGGATTATCTGGAAGTGTTATTAATTTACAGTGCATGGAGATTTTGTTTTTGTCTTTTAATCTTTATTTTTCTTTTTATAAAGCTGACTTTATTGCTTTGTAGTCAGGTAACGTGATATATATTTTTGAAAATTAAGACTTAAGACAATTTTGTACATATTCCATGTGTGTTTTAGAAGAAAGTGGACTCTTAATTGTTGGCTTGAGAATTTAGCATTTAATAGATAAAACTCTACATGTTAAGATGTTCTTGATCTTGCTGTATCCTTGGTCTGCTTGATTCATCGGTAATTGAGAGAAGGTCTTGAGGTTGCCCATCAGGATGACAAGTTTATCTTAATTTCTCTATACTTCTGTGGCTGTTAAACTAGGTGCATGCATATTTAAAATAGTTACATCTTCTTGATGAGTCGAACCTTTTATCTTTATAAACTTTTATACCAAATGATGCTTTTATCTGATATTAATATTGCCAATTAGTATTTTCCTCATCTCTCTGTTTTCCATGTCTGTTTTCAGTCTTTTCTATCTTTATGTTTTGGGCATATTTATCTCTCTTACATGTCATAAAGCTAGGTTATTATTTTTTAATTATTTCTGAATTTGTCCTGTATTGGAGAGTTTAAATGATTCACATTTATTATTATTATTTTAATAGAATCTATGTTTTTAATTCTAACCAGAAGAAAAGTTGTTTGATCCATCTTGTAAGGGTGCTTGAAATATACAGAGGTGGGAAAAGTAGGATTACAGTTGTATGTGAAACCGTTTATTCTTCTATTATTAACTACTTTATTATTTTTAAAGAATTTTTATAAGAATTTATTTGAGGCACATAAATCTACAACATGTGGAGATCAAGTGCTCTGTAATTGTTACTGTTATCAATCTACTTTTGTAGCTCAGCCCTGTTTATACTAATAAAGACAAGTAACATTCTGCTTTTATTTTTTAAAATATATTTTTATTGATTTCAGAGAGGAAGGGAAAGGGAGAGAGAGCTAGAAACATAAATTATAAGAGAGAATCATTAATCGGCTGCCTCCTGCACGCCCCATACTGGGGACTGAGCCCACAACCTGAACGTGTGCCCTGACCGGGAATTGAACTGTGACCTCCTGGTTCATAGGTTGTCGCTCAATCACTGAGCCATGCAGGTTGGGCTCTGTTTTTTACTTTTCTTAGCATTTAGATCATGCTGAATTTACTTCTAGGCCGTAAGGTTTCATTTCTCCAGTTTTCTTCTTGGATATCATTTTCTTCGGTGCAGCCTCCTCTTCTGGTTTAGGAACAGTCTGTTTTCATTAAGGATCACCTCCATGTGTGGATTAATCTGCCTGTGAGCTTTGTAGGTTCTACACCATGTCTTGGGAGTTGGTGTAGAATCTGAAAAGGTGCTCAATGACCAGAGAATCTACATCTAAATCTTTAAGTTCAGTATTTACTGTGCATTTTTAAGCATGTGCAGCAAAAATTCACTCTTTTGGGGCAACTGATCCTGAGTCCCACTGTTAGGCTGGGGTACACCCTACCAGCTCCACCATTGTAACAACAGAATGGCACACATTGTAAAGTGACATCCTTCAGATATATGGTGGCTTTTCGGCTATGCATACCCTTGATGGGTTTATGAGTGTTCTTAAAGAGAACATGAAGATTTGAACCTCTTGATTTGCAAACAGGTTTTGTGAGATTTTCTGATCAAGTGAATAGTGAGCAATTTTCAGAGGTCACTTCAGGCCGCTTTTATTAGAATTACTGATGTAGTTGGACTAGTTTCTGTCTTTTTTGTATTTGCTTGCTTTTGTTTTTCCTCTTTTTCCTTCATTCATTAACTACTATTGTTATTGTTGTTGATTATCCATTTCTACTCCCCCCCCACTAATTTAAACTTAAACATTTCATTTCTATTCTTTTAGTGGTGACCACTGAAATTTTATCAAGCAAGTTTAATTGAATATTCTAAAAGTTAATATTCTGACCCCATTCTTAAATAGTAAATGAACTTTAGGATACCTTAGCACTAGTCTTTCCCCTCCTAACTTAAGTTTGGTCTTTTTAAAAAATGCATAAATTAAGCACCATTATCTTATTTTACCCAGGCAATGTTTTCTTAGATATACTGATGTTTATCATTTTTAATTTTCATATCTCTTGAATGTTATTTGGGGATCATTATTTTCTAATATTTTGCAGTATTTTTGAAGTATATTCTTTGGAAATTTCTTTAGAACAGGTCTATTGGTGGTAAATTTCCCAAGAGCCTGTTTACCTGTCAACATTTTTTTAAAAATTGTATTTGTGTATTTAAATTGATTTCAAAATGGAAGAGAGAGAGAGAGAGAGAGAGAGAGCGAGCTAGAAACATCAATGATGAGAGAGGATCATTGATTGGTTTCCTCCTACACCCTACACTGGGGATTGAGCCTGCAACCTAGGCATGTGCCTTGATTAGGAATCGAACCTGGGACCTTTCAGTCTGAAGGCTGAGGCTCTATGCACTGAGCCAAACCGGGTAGGGCTATAAACATTTTTTTCCTCCTGTTCTTGGGCAGTAGTTTTGCTGGATAACCCATATCTAGGTTAACAATAGTGATTTACTCTTAGCACCTTGTATATCTTATTCCATTGTCTCTGGCTTCCAGTATTGTTGAGTGGACTTCTGTTATTCTAATTGTCTGTTGTTCCTTTGTAGGTGATCTGTCCTTTCTCTGGCTGCTTTCAAGATCTCTTTGTCTTTGATGTTCTACAGTTTCACTACGATGTGTCTAGGCGTGGATTTCCTTTTATTTTTCCTACTTGGTATATGTTGTATAAAAATATTTAAAATAAAATATTTCACATTATCAAATATATGTTCACCACAGAAAATTTGGTAAAACAAAACAAATCATTGTAATACCTCCTGATAAATTAGAAAATAATCAAATAGTATAGAGAAATTAAAAAAAAACACAAAAAACATTTCTGCCTTGGCCAGTGTTGCTCAGGGGTGGAGTGTTGGCCTGCAGATCAAAGGATCTCAAGGATCTCTGGTTTGATTCTCTGTTAGGGGCATGTATTTGGGTTGCAGATTTGTTCCCCAGCCCCAGTTGAGGTGCATGTGAGAGGCAATCAGTTGATGTGTCTCTCACATCTCTGTTTCTCTCTCTCCCTTCACTACCCTCTCTCTTTCCCCCTCCCTCCTTCCTTCCCACTCTCTAAAAAAGTGTGTGTGTGTGTGTGTGTGTGTGTGTGTGTGTGTGTATGTGTATGTATGTGTATATCCTTGGATGAAGATTAACAACAAAAAAAGGCAACATTTCTTTTTGATTCTTTTCCACACTGATCCTCCCTATGGCCACTGCTTTTGAATGATTGCCAGTACCTTAATTCACCAAGTGTAAGATAGTATCTTTTGATTTCTTTCGTATATCAGGATCTAACTCACTTTTTCCTCTCTCTAAGCCCATTTGGTAAAAATCACTGTTCTTAGTTATTTACTGGTTACTTTTGTAATGTTAAGAAGTACAGCTAAATATCTGTATTTTGTCTCATTAACTATATTTCAGTATGTTTTGACTCCCTAGACATAAGGATATTTATGTTCTTTAATTCTTAGATATTTTTTTCTTCCATCTTTTATTTTTTTATTTTATTGAATTTTTACAGAGAGGAAGGGAGAGGGATAGAGAGTTAGAAACATCAATGAGAAAGAAACATTCATTGATCAGCTGCCTCCTGCACACCCCCTATTGGGGATATGCCTGCAACCAAGGTGGTACATGCCCTTGACCGGAATCGAACCTGGGACCCTTCAGTCCGCAGGAGGACGGGCTCTATTCACTGAGCCAAATCAGTCAGGGTCTCCCATCTTTTATACTTGGTCATCTCATGATTGCATTTACATTTTTTTTCTGTTTCCTTAGATTGCTTTAAAAGTTGAGAACCAGTAAGCATTTATATTATTAATACTGTATAAATATTACTCATTACAGGGCCAAATTAAAATTTTATTCTGCAATTCCTTGTTTAGGGGTTCCCTAAAGTTGTTTATTTTTTCCCCCTTTTGTATTTTTTTGTTTTCCTTCATTCTTTTTTATCCCCTTTTTGCATTGTCTGCCTGTATTATAGTTTAAAGATCTGTCATTTTATACCATTAAACTTGGGGTTCTTGGCTTAGGAACAGTCTTAGGTACCTTCTTACTAAAGCAACTGTTCTCTTTTGCTCATCTGACTGGTTGCTCTCTAGGTCTGCCTCGAGGATATCATATCCGGATATATTTTCCTCATTTGCTCTGCATTTCCTGGGGCCCACTTAGTCTTTTCAGTATATTCTGTTTTGTTACTACATCATGAAGACACTTAAAAAATATGGGAGATAAATTTTCTGAGTGCTTAGAAATATACCCTGGTTGTGGGCTCGATCCCCAGTAGGGCGCATGCAGGAGGCAGCCAGTCAATTCTCTCTTATCATTGATGTTTCTATCCCACTCCCTTCCTCTCTGAAATCAGTAAAGAAATATTTAAAAAAAAAAACCTCTGTGAGGCCTTTCCCAGCCCCACATTCCCTAACTCACCTTTCTAAGCTATATGTTTTTCCATAGTACTTATTGCCACTTACATGTTTTATATTTTCATAATTGAGATATTTTTACCCAGACTTAGAATTTTAAATATGTATCATCAACTCTGTTTTATATATTTTATTTTTAGTTATTGATTTTATAAAGAGTTGGTAGGAGTAGAAACATACATCAGCTTTGTTGTTCCACTAATGTATATATTCATTGGTTGCTTCTTGTATGTGCCTTGAATGGAGATTGAACCCACAACTTTCGTGTATCGGGGTGATGCTCTAACTAACTGAGATACCTGGCCAGGGCTAAACTATGCTATACATATGTATTTAAATATGTTTTTATTTATTTCATAGAGAGGAAGTGGGGGCGGGGGTAGGAGAGAGAGAGAGAGAGAGAGAGAGAGAGAGAGATATCAATGATGACAGTATCATTGATTGGCTGCTTTCTGCACTCCCCCTACTGGGTATTGAGCCTGACACCTAGGCATTTGCCCTGAGCAGGAATCAATCCAACCGTGACGACCTGGTTCATAGGTCAACTCTTAACCACTGAGTCGAATTAGCCAGGCTTACAAATATTTTCTCCCTTCTCAACCAGATTATAAGCTCTTTGACGAAGGATTTGTGTTGGTTCGTGTCTTTTACTGAGTACCCAGAACAGTGCATGGCATTTGTGAGAGCTCAGGAAATATTCATATCACTCATGCCTGGCATCTCACTTGCAATTTTCCCAGAATCTCGTTTGGCTTTTCTGCTCTGCCTCATAGCCAGTATTTGTATATTCTCTCTTTTCCGGAAGTGGTTGAAATCTCATCTGCTATGATCTCCTCTCTACGCCCATCTTTAAATCGGTGATTTCCATATTTTTGACCGTACAATTTTTTATATATTAATTTCTCAGCGCTTACACTCAATATATGTATTTTATTTACATTTGTACCCACTATTATTAGTGTGTATGTTATCATGTAAAAAATAGAACTCTGAGAAGGATAGAGATAATATTTCTACTGTGATAGAATTTCTGATACTTTCATCTTACATTTTATTTTATTTTTATTTTATTGACTTTAGAGAGCGAGAGAGAAAGAGAAACATCAATGATGAGAGAGAGAGAATCATTGATTGCCTCTTGCACGCCTTCTACTGGGTATCGAGCCCACAACCCAGGCATGTGCCCTTGGCTGGAATCGAACCTCGGACCTTTCAGTCCACAGGCTGATGCTCTATCCATTGAGCCAAACCAGCTAGGGCTCTTCCTACATTTTATTGGGTAATCTTAGAAACCCAGTTTGTAATCCATTGCTGTCTGTTAAAGACTTGTGCCCTTTAAGTTCCTTCCTTCCTTTTCATGGACTCTATGAGAAGAGGCTATAATCGCATATACTTGATCTGTCATGTTGGACTGGAAGTACTTAGAGAGTCTTAGTAAAAGAGGAGGTTTACATTAAGAGAAAACAAGGGAAATCCCTCCTGTCTCTGCCCACTGTCTTCCTCAGAGGTAAGCACTGCACCCAGATTAGTTTAGTCTTCCTGGCTTTTTAAACATGTCTATACATGTTCACTTTTCTGTATAGAGAAGAATTACATGTATATTTGTCTGCATGTATGCACATATATGTGTATGTAAAATAGGAATTATACCATGTGAATTTCTCTGACATTTTATTCCACTTGATGTGTCACGAAGAGAAGTATAAGGTAGTGATTGTGACTGACCTGATGGCCTCAGGGAGCCTGATTGCAAGGTGTTAATCCAGGCTCTGCACTTACTAGCTGATACTAACCTGTCAGGCGTCCAGTTTCCGTAAAATATGTGAACTTTCTCTGCTGGTAGATATTTTCATTAGAATCTATAGGAGGATCTTCGCTTACTTTGCATTCTAAAGTTAGTCTAGGGACAATGAGTGACACCAAGAATCTTCAAGTGGGCTTTTTTAGCTACCTTGATTCCTCTCTGCTTTTCTCATTGAAGTATGTTTGCTACCCTCCAGTGAACCACCTGGTTTGCAGGTGGCACGTGGCTCTTCCTAATGTGTGCTATAGGTGTCATCCATAGGCTCGTGCTCTTAAAAAGTTCTGTGTGAATCCAAAGCCTTGTAAATTTTGAAAATTATTTTCTATCCAAAGATTTTGAAGAATTAGGTTAATTTACAGATACCATAGAGAAATGAATAAAGGTTATTATATAAACTTAAACATTTTTTCTTTATTCTGTTATTGTGAACTATATTTAGCTGAGAAACCAAAGGCTACAATTACTTATTTATAAGAATTACTCTTTCGCCCAGCCTGTGTGGCTCAGTGCTTGAGTGTCGACCTGTGAACCAGGAGGTCAGGGTTTGAGTCCCTATCAGGGCATGTGCCTGGGTTGTGGGCTCCATCCCTAGTAGGGGTCGTGCAAGAGGCAGCCAGTCAATGACTGATTCATCATTGATGTTTCTCTCTCTCCCCTCCCTTCCTCTGAAATGAATAAAAATACGTTAAAAATAAAAGAATTATTCTTTTGGAGAGGCCCTGTATAGTCGTGTTCACCATCTTGCATCTTCATATTTTAAATTGGTGATACTCCCAAATCGACGCATACATTTAACTCAGTGTTTTAAAATTCCTGCTTGTTTTTTTGCAGAAATTGGCAAACTGTTCCTAAAATTGATAAGATGAAAAGGACCTAAATAGCCAAAACTATTGAAAAATAATAAAGTTGAAGGACTTATATTTCCCAATTTCAAAACTTGCTACAGACTTACAGTAATTAAAACTGGTACTCTCATAAGGTATAATAAAAACCAATGGAGTCAAATTGAGAATCCAGAAATGAACCAGTACATTTATGATCAGTTGGTTTTCAACAAGTATATCAAGACAATTCAGTGGGAAAGAGTAATCTTTTTCAACAGATGGTGTTGGACAGCTGGATATCTACATGCAAAAGAATGATGTTGGGTCCTTGACTACTACATATATAAATTTTAACTCAAAATGGATCAAAGTCCTAAATGTAAGAGCTAAAATAATAGAACTCTTGGGAGAAAATATAGGTGTAAATTTATAAGCAAGCTTGGTTTAGGTAGGCAATGGTTTCTTAGATATGGCACCAAAAGTCAAAGAAACTAGATCAATTGGATTTGATCAAAGTTTAAAATTTTTGTGTTTCAAGAAAATGCAAAGACAGCCCACAGAGTAGAAGAAAACAACATATTTAATACTGTTTTAGCATCAAACCAAGGCAAAGTCTTCATTTCCCCTATCTTTAAATTTTTACCAATTCATATCAGTGCATTCCGTTATCAACACATAATTTTTAGAGAGATTTGTGTGTGATCATGAGTCCAATAACCCTCCCTGCCCTCTGCCTACAAAGGAAATGCTAGATACTGTCCTTTACCATTTTTAAGGGAAGAAACTGAAGATACTAGGTTAAACACTGTAAATAATGTGAAGCTTAAAAACTATTATTTAATAGATGTCAGGACAAAATTATAATTAATTCACATTATATCCCAATATAAAGTACTTAATGTTGTTATATTGCTTAACTTAACATCCCAGACCTTCAGTGCTTCTTGTCATGAGGTTAGTAATAGAAAAATTCTTTGTGTGTCACATGTCTGTTTTCAGCCAATCAGCAGCCAGATTCTCTTACATGTAATAATAGGGCCTATTGTTTGGAGAAGAGCTATAAGTAGGACTTTTGAGTTTTGACTACAGAAATATACAATCCTGTCTTTTTAGAAACAGGCTTAAAATGTTATTCATTCTTAATGCTTCTTAAAGTAAAAGTCTTAATTACTATTACTTTTGATGAAACAATTTAATGGGCTTCAAAGAAAAATATTAAGAAATAGGAGGGAGAGAGAATTTTATGAAAATGTCTTCAAGGTTTTCTTCACCATCTTTACCGATTTTTGTCTCACCTGAGCCAATTGACTTAGGTTCTGTAACAAGTTCCTCTTGTTCACAGAGTGAGCTAGATAATATTTCCCATCTTTTAAGGAAAATATCAACTGATATAAATGAAATTAAAGAAATGAAAACAGCAATGTTGACAGCGGAAGCAAATCTTTTTGATCTAAAAATTAGAGTGTCACAGAATGAAGCAAAAATTTCATCTTTGGAGGTTAAAATGAATGAATATGCAACATCAACAGCTGAATGCGACAGAGAGTTTAAAGGTCTTCAAGAGGAAGTAGATTTTGAGTCACAGTCAAGGACTACTCATGTAAAAATAATTGGCTTCCTTAGCAACATTGAGAAAGGTAAATGCTTAGTGTGATAGCTTCTAGGTACCCGTATATTTTCCTGTAACCTGACTAGTTCTCATACAGAGGCAGCATGTCACACAGAGCTTGAAAGTTTTCATGGACCTTTAATGACAAAATTGGACCCTGCATGATTTAACTTAGAAGTCTAGAACTTAACCAGAATTCCATCCTCTCTAGTGGATCTCTCTGAAATGATGTGTTGAAAAGATAGGTGAGCAAAGAGAGATGAAGCAAACGTTGAAATGTGAGAAAACGGTCCCCTTTTTTTGTATCTGTCTTGGGAATTTCTTTTTAAATGTAAGACCTGTTGTAATTTTAATTAGAAGAGCATTTTTTTCCTGTAACCTAATCCGTGTCAGTTTCTCAGGCATGCTGGCTTGACCAAATGACATCTGTCTTCCATTCTCAGGTCAGCTCCTTGGGATTTACTGTATTTTTACCATGATAATTTTGGAAGGAATTAACTTTTATTTTGGCACACCACCACCGAGTATTGTAACTTACATTTTAAAAGAAAATAGCTGACAACAATTTTGAATTGAGCATAACTTCTACAATTTAAAAACCCTTTCAATGAAAATGGTAGTTGGCAGTTGCATGTTTTCGCTGAGTGACAAAGGCTGTCCTTGTGAAGCCGCCAGTAGTAGATACACTAAAAGTTAGCATGCAGGCACCTAATATTTCAGCGTGTGGAACCCTGTCAACCACATCCCTATCAGTTTGTACTGTGTGATGCTTTTGTCCCCAGGCTGCAAGCCAGTGAGTATCTAATATATGCGTTGGACAGGGAGGCTTGAAGGAAGAAGTGTGACAGCCTCTCATCCCTCAGAGTGCTTGCCCTCCAGTTGAGACCGTCAGTGCTGTGTCAGTGCTGTGTGTGTCTGGCAGTGTAACTGTGAAGAATTACCAGCCTCTTTCTAGCTGAGCATCATCTGGGAAATCCAAGTGATTATTTTCATGCTTTGGTAGGACCTGCTCAGTAGACCTGAGAGTTATGCTCGGTCAGTGTTCTCCTTATACCCATTAAGGCCACAGTCAGTCTTTGGGCACTCTCTCTAACCAGATAACTCTGCAGTGTTTTGTGCTGTAATTCCAGGGGTGGGCGGAGTGAGTCATAATGGTGAGAGCCCAGGTGAGGGAGGGAGATGCCTCCTCTGTTGACCTTGCAGTTGGCAGTCGCCTGTCTCTCATGGTGCAAGCTGTGGGTCCTTGCAGCACCTCCCTTTGGCTTTCCTACCTTTTCACCTTTATCTCCAGGCTTTCTCTCCAGTCCGGAACACCAGCCTCCAGAGGGAGAGCCAGGAATGTTGAACATTGCTATTTTTGGTTAATCCTGAGCACAGGTTTTTGTCTTACAAACTTTTGGTCTAGAAATATTAGTAAATTGTATTATTTAAGCCTTTATTTTTAAGACGTTTAAGATCCAGAAAGATTATTTGGGGCTTAATTTCTGGGACTTAAACATGCTGGTATTGTGTTTTAAAGCTTAGTTGAGTTTTAAAATTTATATTCTAGGAACTCAGCAGAGGCCATTACTGTCCCGGCTGCAAATTGATCCAGTCATGGCAGAAACTCTGCAGATCAGTCCAGGTTGGTAATCATGTTAAGTTTTCAGTGTAATTGAGCATTTTTTAGTTGCTATTTCCATTCCTTACACTTCATTTAATGTGCCTTGTATCTCTTAGATCCTGCCCTAAGGAGCTATATTTAGGTCTGTGAAAATATTTTAGGGGCAGGTGACAAGATGTGCATTTTCTTTATGTTATATGTGTTTGTATTTTTCACCTCATTCAAAACCTTTCTTCCATTGTTGCCATTTAACTAGGATCCTAGAATTTGTTGGCTGCTCACTACCCTGCTCTAGAGTTGATTAGAGTCCCTACCCTACTCTCTGCTCTGCCCAACTTTTGCCCTTGCCCTGAGCTGCTGTAGTTTCCCTGCCTTTTGAACCTGGTCCTCAGCTTTATTTCCCTTTAGAATCTCATTGCCAGGGACACACCTAGGACTTGTGGTGGTTAGAGCCACTGGAACTTACTGAAGTCTCTCCCACCCCGACACACACCATGGCTACTTCAGGACTGGGGCTAGTGCCTTGTTCTTTTTTTTTTTTTTTTAATATATTTTATTGATTTTTTACAGAGAGGAAAGGAGAGGTATAGAGAGTTAGAAACATCGATGAGAGAGAGACATCGATCAGCTGCCTCCTGCACGCCACTTACTGGGGATGTACCTGCAACCAAGGTACATGCCCTTGATCGGAATCGAACCCAGAACCCCTTCAGTCCACAGGCTGATGCTGTATCCACTGAGCCAAACCGGTTTTGGCAACTAGTGCCTTCTTTATCTCTGTTGCCAGTGCCCTTGCCAGACGCATATGAATCCCTCATGTCTGCTGAATAAATGATGGGAGCCATTGGACACCTGCAGACTTAAATTCACAAGTCTTATTTCCTCCACTTCCTTCTGTTTCCCCCAAACCTGCTCTTCATGGGAAGCTCTGGTGCCTTGACCCTCTGCTTCTCTGCCCTTAACCAATTGTCTTTCCCGTGACCGGGACTCACATCACCACCTGTATTACCTGACCTTGCCATGGCCTTTGTGCTTGTCTTCTCTGAGGGTTACCTTCCACCCACATGCCAGCTCCTGACCTGCTGATGAGCAGTCTGTTATCACCACACATGTCGCTTCGGTTTCTGCCTCTCCTATGGCTTCTCCCTTCTGTCTGTGAAAGGGGTTAGAAATTCCCCAGTCTTAATTTTGTCCACTCAGCTAACATTCCATCCTGCTTTCTGCATAAGGCATTTTCCTCAAATGTTTGGCAGCTGAAGTCTGTGTATGTAACATCTGCTTAATCAACCCTCACAGATTCGTTTTGTTTCCTTTAGTTTTTATATTTATCCATGGGGCGCATACAGTTTGAATCAGCACGTAGTTCTAGTGACTATATCCTTGACTTACCTCCTGTAATTTCTTAAATTGATTTTAGAGAGGGAAGTGGGGGGAGGGAAAGAGAGAAACATTGATAAGAAAGAGTTATTGGTTGGTTGCTTCCCATACACATCAGGACCAGGGATTGAACCCTAAACCTAGGTATGTGCCCTGACGGGGAATCAAACCCATGATCTTCCAGTGCATGGGACAACACTCCAACCAATGCCACACCAGCCAGGGCTCTACAGTCTTTAAATTTTACTTCTGAGAGTCATTTCATTTGTGCTGCTTCCACACACACACACCTTTTTTTTTTTTTTAACATACTGGTTTTGATTCATGTATTCAGTACTTCCTCTTATTTATCTGAGGATATTGAGGGTAGTTTTTGACTTTTTTTTGTCTTTTCTCCGAGTTTTTTTAATCACTGTCTTTTGTGAAAGAGATTTTCCTCATGTCTGCAGGCCCTGGGTAGTCTTAGATTTAAGAGTGGCCACGTAGGAAGCTGTTGGTGGTCTGGGTTAATTAGCTGGGGTGAGTGCTTTGGATCTCACACAGGAACACAGATGTGCAGTGGAGTATGATGTGTCTTGCTATCTAGTTTGGGTTTTTTAGTCCTTTCCTGTAGGCTGGTCAGCTTCTCTAAAGAAAGACCTTTCAAGTAATGGACTGGATGGGAGCCAGGTGGGAAAGGGAACTGGGGAAGGCACCTCAACGTAAATTACTGAGAATGTTCACCTTAACAAGCCCCTCCCTGCTTTCTGATGGTGCTGCTTTCAACCTGGCTGGCAGCGTTGGTGCAGAGGCCCCTCTGCTTTTAGCTCAAGAATCTAAAGTGTTATTTTCTCCCAGGGAGAAACTGGTCCGAGGTTATCAGGAACCCGCTTTTAGCAGTTTTAATAGTATGCATTTAGTTCATGTTGTAGCACCTTTCTGTCAGAGACCAGGGGGCTTCATCCATAGGCGTCTCCCATGGTGCCTAGTGAGAAAGTGGATCCCCAATTATTCCAGGTGTCTTTGTATAGAGGTAGGGGAATAGAAACGAGAATTTAGGAAGAACAAACTGCTTGAAATGGACACTGGAGCACACATCTGTTCTGCCCACCCCTTGAAGTCCCAATGTCCCCTGTTTCTCAGCCGCTGGAGGGAATCTTGGGATCCATCCTGGTTGGCTTCATTATAGCTTCAGACTCAGCTTTTGAAGATCTACTAAGTTGGTTTTTCACTTCCAAAGTGTCGTATCTTCTTTCACAACCATTTTCTTTGTGGGTTTTTTAAAAACCCTTCTTTGATATTTTATTGGGGTTTCTGGAGGAAACATAGCGCCTGGGTCAGACGCCTGTGTTCTTCACCCAGATGCCACTATCCCCCCTATCTGGTTCACCGTGCCCCAGGCTGCTCACATTAGTCCTGCAGAGGCGACCAGTGGCTGTGTGGGTGCAGAGCTCCTTGCGACACTTGAATTCTATTTCCTTCCATTTCTGCTCCATTGGCTCCAGGACTTGCCTGTCCTCCTAACTCCTTTTCATTCTCCTTTATCAACTCCGTTCCTCCTCTGCTGCCCTTTAAATGTTACCTTGACCTTGTGTCCTGCCTCAGCGTTATTTTCATCTCCTGTATTCTCCCAAGATGCAAAGTAGTAGAGCTGCTTTGCCTCGGAAAAGTGCAGGGTGGTGAGGAGGAATATGCCGCCCTCGGACTAGCTTCTGGACTCTGCCTTTGCTGGCGCGAAGCCTCGCATCGCCTGTGGGCTCTGTGACATGCAGGTCATAAGAAGACGGCAGCACTCAGTGTGTACCCTTTATTAAACATTCTTACTCACCTTCACTCTGACTTTCCTCTTTGTCTCTCTGCCCCCAGGGGTCAGATCTGAATTTTCAGCTTCTTCTAAACATGTGAGAGCCACACCACACTTTAAATAAATCTAAAACTGAGATTTGTCTTTGCCCTCTTTATTTTTTATTAATTTTATTAACAGTTATTAGGGCAACATTGGTTAATAAAATCATCCAGGATAGGGCAAAAGTAGGTTTACTTTTGTGAGTATCCAAAACACAGAATTTATTCTTGTACTATAAAATTTTGTTATATATTTTTTAAAATATATTTTTAAAAATACATTTATATTGATTTCAGAGAGGAAGGGAGAGGGAGAGAGAGAAAACATCAATGATGAGAGAGGATCATTGATTGACTGCCTTCTGCACACCCCCTACTGAGGATTGAGCCCGCAACCCAGGCATTTGCCCCTGTCCGGAATCAAACCAAGGACCCTTCAGTCTACAGGCCAATGCTCTATCCACTGAACCAAATAGCTAAGGCATTTTTAATTGTATAATTTTCCATATGAACACACATAAACCTCCTTTTCCCCCACCCTTTGGAGGTTTCAAATGTACAGTTGTATAATACGTCATCTGCATATTGCATTGTGTGCCCATCACCTCAAATCAAACCCTCCTTCCATCACCATTTATCCCCACCTTATCCTCTTCTACCTCTCCCCGCCCTCCTTTCCTTTGGTAACCACTATGCTTTTGTCTGTGTCTAGAGTTTTTGTGTCTTGTTTGTTGGTTGGTTTCAGTTTTAATATCCCACACATGCGTGAAATCATATGGTGGTTGACTTTTTCCATTTGACTTATTTCACTTAGCATGATACTCATGTTGCAAGTGGCGTATTTTATCTTTTCTGTGTCTGAGTAGTAGTATTCCATTGTATATGCGCATCTCATCTTCTTTATCCACTCATCTATGGAAAACCCTCTGGTTGTTTCCATGTCTTAGCCACCTGCCTTTCCCCGCTTTTAAATCTGCTCCTTCTCCTGTCCTCTGTTTCCTGCATCAAATTCCTCTTCCTCCTGCTCTCATTCATACACCTGTCTTTACCATTCTCTGCTGCACTGGCACATGTGCACATGGGACCTCCCTACTTAGAAACCTCTCTGGGTTACTTACTACTTCTGGGCCAGAATTTAAATTTCTTTATTCCTCAGCCTTCCTTGCTTCATCTGCTTAGCCCACCACCCCCAGCCCTCCAGCGTACCCCATTTCTTACTGCCTCAAATCCCTGTGCTCCTCATGAGGAAAGCCCTGCCTTTCTCCATGCGGTATCCTCTCCTCGGCACTTTGCCTCCTAGTGTATTCCTGCTCATTCCTTTGGTACCTGCTGCACTCGTTCCTCCTCTGGAAGCCTTTCTCCTCCCAGTTGGAGGAGGTTCTGGACTCTTCCAACCTGCTTATCCCCTTTTAGGTCACTTTTGGGGGCATACGGTTCTGAAATTTTTTGTGTGTGTACCTAGCCCAGTATTCTTAGCAATTCAGGTTTTTTTTTTCCAGGGACTGAACATGAACCAATAGTCTGAATTTTGGTCTCTGTTTTGCCTGTTAACTGTGGAGCTCATTAACTTGAGTCAGTGGACTGCATATTGATAGGTTAGCCATCTCCACTCAGGGCTTGGTGTATTTTATAAAGTGTTGGGTCTAAGATGATGTTGCCATTAATGTGAGCTCTACTTACTTGCATTGAAGGTCATTATGTTCCTTGCTGTATTTTTTATAATTTCTGTTCATCTTAAAATCCTCTCTCAAAGTGGTCTTTATAACCAGGCGGAAATTACGACACCTGAATTCTTATCCTCAGGATGTGTTCATTTCTCTAAGTGATACTGTGCAAAATGAACGAAACAGATTTTAGAAAGCTTTTTACACAATCTTTGTATCATAATTCTAGGGAACATTAGGGCTTTTTATTCTTCATGTTTTTAGAAAGTATTGTATTTAAAAGTAAGTTCATTTTGTTAATATCCCATTAGATGCCTCATGTAAGAACCTTTCGTAATGTAAGTAAGGAGTGTTCTAGAATCCCTTGGTTATATGCTGGAAGAGGGAAAGAATGCCTCTTTGGAAAGATGTTTGGCACAGAATTGTAGCCCTATTTTTGAGTTAGAACCATTGTGATTTTCCTTTGAAAATAATTACAATATATATTAAAAACTTGACATTCTTCTCACATGTGTGATGTTGGGAATGAAGGTATATTCAGAAGTAAACATTTGTGGCCAATTTTTTTGGCTCAGATTACTATGACATGGAATCCCTGATCTATGCAGACACAAGATCATTTATTCTGAAGAAGCCAAAGCTGTCTGAGGAAATAGTAGTGGCATCAAACCAAGATTCGGGGATGAAGACTGCAGATACCCTTCGGGTACTTTCAGGACACCTTATGCAGACACGGTAGATGGTTTCTTTTTTTTGTGAAGTTAATTTGTGTTCGTTAGATGGGCAGTGCAGGGTAACCGTCCGTTTACACGTTCCTCCATCCCATCCTGGCGCTCCCTGAAGAGTGCTTTTATTGACGCAGTAATTAGGCCATGTATATAGTAAGCCAGATTCAGGCTTCAGTTATTCCAGTTCATCTTTCTTGTTCAGAAATCCATTATCCTACAAAATAAGTCAGCATATGATTTAACGTTAATAAGATTCTTTTCTTTATGTGCATCCAGGAAATGAGATTTTAAAAGGCCAGGTGATAAAAATCAGGAAATCCTTCCAGAGTTAGCCAGTTGGGTTGGGATGATCCTTCCCTTAGAAAATTAACTAAATGTTCTAAGAAACAACTGAGAATACAATTAGTGTAAATGTAGTCTGCTGGCTTTTGTGCTGTGGGCATGGATGCTGACTTCTCAGTTTATTTCCATGTGACCCTATGAGGATCAGAGGGACGGTGGGGGTGAAGATGGAGGAAAAATTGGCTTTAGTCCCGGGGTCACTGGTGATGCTGCCACAGTGATGGGCCGCAGCCAGTGTAGCAGGAATCCACTGAGGCTTTACCTGCAAGTTCTTTAAAGTTTTTTGTTTTTTTTTAACTGAAGAAACCACAGAGCAAGTAAGGGAGTCAATAGTTCTGCTAAAGAGCACGTTAGGAGGCTCAGCTTTATGTGTTCGTTTCCCTAATTCTCTGGTATTTTCTATCTATCTGGCAGAGATCTTGTACAACCAGATAAACCTGCAAGTCCCAAGTTTATAGTGACGCTGGATGGTGTTCCCAGCCCCCCAGGATACATGTCAGATCAAGAGGAGGACATGTGCTTTGAAGGAATGAAACCTGTAAACCAAACTGCAGCCTCAAGCCAGGGACTCAGAGGTCTCCTCCACCCTCAGCAGTTGCAGTTGATGAGCAGGCAGCTTGATGACCCCAATGGTAGCTTTGCACACGGTGTGTTGAGAGCTCAGCCTTTCCCTCTTAGGGTGCTGGTATTGAGAAGGAAGTCTTTGACATGGTTCTCTGTCTTGAATGCATACTGGTTGGAGGCCTTGCTTTTATTTATTCTTCAGTAGTGGCCTTTATTTTTTCCAGACAAAGCAACCAGTTAAATTTGAGACTGTCTCTCCTGTGAATGTTGGCTGTTCTTTCAGTGCTAACATGGTATTCAGCCATGGAAGCCAAAAAATACCTTACCATGCATGTCAGAGAATGACCGTCATTCTTAATTTCTGTTTACCTTTTTCTGAAAAAGAAACTATACTGGCTACTTTCCTCTTTTACCAGCAATAGTCTCTTTTATAATTAACTTGATAGAAAAAATAAATTTGAATTTTGATGCTATTTCTCCTTCAGTGAAATTCTCTTGAGTGAAGTTTCTCGCCTAGCTGTCAAAATAGTTCTTGGACATTAAGAAAAGTCCTTACATCTGAATTAATATTTAAGCAGAGTGTTTAGAAGTCAGATCAACTCATTTCAGACAGTGACATGCTTTTAGGCAGATGAGCCTTTCTCCGGCTTTTCTCTGGATACCAGTGACAGGTACAACTATTGATCATTTTCACTCAGAATGAGAATAACCATGCTCCTCAGACCTCACATTCCTAGAATCTCCTACTTTGACAGGAGAGGCAATCACTACATTTTTAAAAAATATGTTTTTAATGATTTTAGAGAGGAAAGGAGAGAAAGAGAGCAAACTTCGATGAGAAACATCAATAGACTGTCCCCTGCATGGCTTCCACTGGGGATCGAACCCGCAACCCAGGCATATGCCCTGACTTGGAATTGAACCGCCGACCTCTTGGTGCATGGGTTGACATTCAAACATTGAACCACACCAGCTGGCCAATTACTGAATCTTAACAGTATCAAAGAAAAAAATAATGGGTTTTGAAATTTTTCTAGAGTAAATTTCTTTGCAGACATATGGAAATGTATTAAATGTTTTTTTTTTTTAGTAGCTAAAAATATAATAGTCCTTAGGGGGAGATATGAGTAAGTGAAGAGATACCGCTGTTACCGTGAACTGAATGAGGCAGCAATATAGCGTTATGGTTTTGATTGGGGCCAGAAGTTGAAAACAACCCTATTGAAAGGAGGAACGGTTTAAAATGGAAGCAAAGATTGTAAGAACTGCAATTTGGGCCCTGCACATTTCTTGACCTTGTATATTTTGTCTCAAGTAAGAGAAGATTCTGGTGCTTTTACTGCTTTGATTTTCAATTTGGCAGCTTAATTTTTTATATGTTAGGGTCTAGTTTCATTTAAATGTAGATGTCTGCTAGGCTTTATTGTTATATATGTCATTGGTGACACGTATACCAGTGGCTGTTATGGAGTCTCCTTCACCATCGCTTTGAGCGGGGGTCTCAGTATATTACACTGCTGCTCCAGGAGGAAACTTTGTAGTGGGTCATAGAGGCCGAGAGACTCCTGAATAGCAGTCACAAAGCGCTGGGCTCTCTCTTGCTCTCCCCCTCGGAGCAGGGAGTTGGAAACTTAGTCATTGCTTTGGGTGGCTTTTTGTCCAGTGTTTCCAGGATGCTACCAACAGCAGCAGCTGTTTGAAGTCCCCCCACTGGCCGTAATATAGCAGTACCGATTTTGTAGCTTGCAGCAAAAAGTGAGTCTGCCTCTTAAAATGTGAACAGGAAAAGCTTTAATAGCTTATGAAGCAAACCAGAGTCATGGCCTTTGTATCCATGGTTTAACATTTCTATCAGAAAGATAGTTTCCTTGTACAATATGTAACCTCTTTCATATGTTTGTGAGTTGCCACTTCTACTTTCCAGCAGCCTGCTCTGCATATTCTGTTAATTTCTCTCACTGGGCCTGGGTTGCCACACACATGCCAGAGTCTAAAGAATGTTCTTCAGGAGGAAGGTCAGACAGACACTTCTCTGCAGGGGTGACACAAAAATCATTTAAATTTGGAGAAAATCCTCTGGCCCTACCAGGTTTTATTTAAAAGTAAGGATACTTTTTATCCTGGAGATAAATAATGACTTACTAAGTAGCCTGGAAAATTTGTATATCAGACACAGTTATAATAGCGCTGATGATCTTCCTAACGACTTCAGGACTGGATGTGGGAGCCTTGTTATCCTGTAATGAAGACTGAAGTTGGGTCACTGTATTGTTAGGTTTTGATTGATTACCTGTTTTGCATTCTTGTTTTCATTTAATCATAAACTAAGGAAGACATTATTTCCTCTGTAAATGAGGAACCTGACATCAGAGATGTTCGATAGCACTTGCTCACTGTCTCCCTCCTCCACCAGTAAGTTACAGAGCCAGATTTGAACAGCTCTGTAAGAGATGTAGTTCAAGTGATACCTGCTCTCCCAAACATGAATATGGACAGTAGTAATACCCATGGTGCTTCTATTGGGAGAGGGGGTTGGACAGAAGTTGGTAGCTTATGATAGCTACCAGGTGTAACTTCATTTGGTTTATTCTGTTTTACATTTGAATTAGTTGCCAGCATTTAAAATGTAAACATGAATCGGAGACAGTCTGGCACCATGGTCCCACTTTCTGAAGTCACAGTAATTGACATTGTAGTTGGACAGAACCTGGTGCGTGGTATGGCAGTGCATGTGCCATCTGATGGTGTGGGCACTGGTCTCAGTTTGCTTTCCCCCCGTTTGATCCACGAGGAGTCGGACTGCCATGGTGATCTTACATCCAGCCAGGTGACCCGCTGGGCCCTGTAGATAATGACAGTTGTGACCCATTTTGGGCAAAAGTCTTTTCCTCACTTTGAAGACATTGCCGAATTTATCACCTGGACTTAGACTCTAAGCGGGCATACCTCAGTGGGTCAGAACACTTGTATTGGGACCACTGGTGAATTTGCCTGAATGAGAATTTATTCCCATTATTTATCAGCTTGTGTTTTCAGTCTGCATTTCATTTTATTGACTCTCTACTTGACATTCTTCCCTCCTTTGTATTTGATCAGCTCCGAAGTATTTTTGAGCATTGGAGTTTTTGTGAGGACTTTGGCCCCAGTTGCAGCATCACTGTTCACTTTACTTCCGACCAGTCTACTCCTGGATTGTTTGCAGGATCTTTTACAGTGTTGGTCAGATTACTCGGACTCATTTATTTCGTATAAATATGGACAGAGAAGATACGATTTTAAGGCTGGGTTTTGAGGGAAATTTGTGAAAAGTGCCATGTGCTGCAGTGATCATAATTAATGTGTACTTTTGCTTCCTCTCGCTTTGTAGCGGAGATGAGTGAGCTGAGTGTGGCACAGAAGCCAGAAAAACTTCTGGAGCGCTGCAAGTACTGGCCTGCCTGCAAAAACGGGGATGAATGTGCTTATCACCACCCCATCTCACCTTGCAAGTGAGTAGCAGCAAACTCAGGGTACTTTCTGTTACCTGATCATGCAGTTAGCTTTCTTTCTTTCTTTCTTTCTTGCTTTTTTAATGGCCAAGTTTGAGTTTTGTAACTAAATTCATTGACACTTACCATGCCCTGCACCGAACAGCATATATGTGTGTGTGTTTGAGGAATGGGGAGATGGGAGGTGGCTTCTTCGTGCCTCAGACCTATGAGATACCAAAATTCTGCGTTTTCTTCCCGTTTCTGTACTTAAGGAGGTGGGTGTGTAATAACTCTCCCAGTTTGTATGCATTGTGTTCATCCATACATACACAAATATTAAGGCATTGAGAAAAACGATATAATAGTTAATGAGAAAATATTTTGGACTTGGGTATGATTTTTTCCTTACCAGCTGGCTGGTTAAATGGAATGATCTTAGATGACTTTTACATTTTGTTTTTGTCCTGTAGGTAGAATCTCTCCGTTTTAATTTCAGGGGATTTTGATATGAGAATAGTATGGATGTATGAATAGGGAGATCATGTGGGACAGGTATTCTTTTTGGGAGCACAATCCCTTGTACAGATATTATGCTCACGATAGTGTTTACTTGGTAAAATATATAAACATAGACTTTAATAATTAAGAGGTGTTTTCATTATCACCAAAACTCTGTTACCCTTCATGTGACTTGGCTGGAGCGGTAAAAACTTGTTACCCAGGCTTTGGGATAGTTGTGTGGGCCTCACTACAAATGGAATTTCCTTCTCTTGTTACTTTTTGTTTCTGAAAACAAGTAGTGATGGAATCTGAGTAGAAGGAGCCCGTCTACAAAAAAACTAATGCATTTAGAAGATTAAGTGTGAATAATATGCTTTTGTTTTCTAGGGCTTTCCCCAATTGTAAATTTGCTGAAAAATGTCTGTTTGTCCATCCAAATTGTAAATATGATGCAAAATGCACTAAGCCAGATTGTCCCTTCACTCATATGAGTAGAAGAATCCCAGTACTGCCTCCAAAACCAGGTTAGTGACTTTGTGCACTACTACTTTTGGGTAAAATTAAATTAAAAAACCCGACATTTTGTGAAAGAAAGTTTCAAAATCGTAGCAGAATCAGTTAATGTAACGAATCTCCAAAGTGGAAGTGTATGCAAACTATATAGTATTCTGACATACTTTTATCTTCCCTAATGAATAATATATGTCTTATCATTCATTACATTTTAATTTTAAAATGATTCCCATAAAAACATCAGAATGCATTAAAAATTATTTTGCCAAATACATTTGGTCAATGTTTGTTCTTATTTTTGTCAGCAGTTATAACAGCAACACCATCTTCTAGTAGTCAGCTCTGCCGTTACTTCCCTGCTTGTAAGAAAATGGAATGTCCCTTCTATCATCCCAAAGTAAGAACTTTCTTTTCTTTATTTTAACGTATTACATGTGTCCTTTTCCTCCCATTGTCTCCCATCACCCTACTCATGCTCTCAGCCCCCTGGTGTTGTGTGTCCATTGGTTAGGCTTACATGCATGCATACAAGTCCTTTGGTTTCTCTCTCCCCTTTACCTCCACCTATTTCCCTAAAACTGAATTTAGTGGTAACTTTTCAGTTGAGAGTCCTGGAAAATCACTAGCAAATTGAGGTTGAGTTTCTCCCCCACCGCCTTTAACTTATTTTTGTTAGAGCTAAGTTGAAGGTCTTTAAGATCTTTAAGTTATTCCTTAGTGTCTCTTTGGCCAGGTGGTGTGACACTACTGAATGTCAGTCTTCAGCTCTCAGGAGGGTAAAGCTCACTTTTACTAGTTACTGTTCGTCGCTGCCATTCTTCACTGCCCTAAGCATATCAGTGGTTTTTCGTTCCGTAATGCCAGAACTGAGATGATGAGATTAGTGGTCCAGCTTACTGCCATCCAAACTTGTTCTGATGCTTTTGTCTGTGTACTGAAGACTGGTTGATGTGTCCTCAGCTGTTTAATTGCTCAGAGTAGTGATCTCTCTGAAATAGCAGCCTGAGGACCATACAGAAGGCCTTCACTTCCCTCAACTGCAGTTGGGCATAGCTGAGGGTGCTCAGTGAAGAATGTTAGGGTGTTAGGCAGGGCGATGGTTAGCATTGATTAGAAGTAGTTCATTACATGCTAAGGTTCTTTATGAAATTTGGTGCTGTTATTCTGTGGCTGGGATTCTGTGTGTGTGTGTGTTGGGGGGGGTGGTTCACTTCAAGGTTTTAGTAATAAAATTAATGTTACAGACCATATCTCTTGCCCCATTGTTAGTGGGCTTGTTAGTGTCGCTCTAATTGCCGTTTTTTGCATGTGTTGAAACTGTTCTTACCTCCTTAGCACTGTAGATTTAACACTCAGTGTACAAGACCCGACTGCACGTTTTATCATCCCACCATTACTGTGCCGCCACGACATGCCTTGAAATGGATTCGGCCTCAAACCAGGTAAAGATGAAAATTAGTTTTCCAAATGTTATTTCAAATACTTTTCTAATATGTGTCCTTTTAAATTTGTAAATATGATGCAAAATGACCTCTTAAATTTATAAGCACACAAATGTGGAATAAATTATCATTGCCTTTTCTCTGATGTTTTATATGGATTCTTTGGAAGCCAATTTTGTTTTATTCAGCAGTTGCTTATTTCCCTGGATCATTTCCAGATAAAGTTTCTTTTTATAACTTCATCGGCACATACACTAAGGCCTTCAGGAGTTATACTGCTTACAAATCTCCTATCAGTTTTCTTAGACATTAGTAATTAGGGGGAAAACGTTTCAGATCATTTTAGCGTGGCCTATAAATTCATGTTATCTTTTATGTACCTTTTAAAATCTGTTATTTACATCATAATCTGTAGAACAAATATTGTCTGAAGGTTCTCAACTTCTTAAGGTATGTGGTATATAGGGATGCAAAGCAGTTAATTAAAAAATTTTTTTTTGGTTTTATTCAGTGAATAACACCCAGTCCTACCTGGCAGAAGATCATGAAGTTTGAAAGTTTCCATCTACTGATGAAAAAGATTCTGTAGAACTTGTCAAATCTTTGAAACTTGGAATATATTGCTTTCATAATATGAAGTTATTGCCTATCTGAAGTACCTAATTTTTCAAGTTTGTAAGTTTATTAAGTGGTTTTAACATTTGGTGTTTTTGTTGTTTGCCTTGTTTTCACTATGGAAAGACAGTTTAAGGAAAAACTGAATTCTATTAAAACACTTGGTGTGTTTGTACACTGCTGTTTCAAGTATCAGCATGTACAACATGGTGATACTGTCAGTACGGATAATCCAGTTTGTGGCTACATGTTGCTGTGAGTGTCTGTGTGTTTGTGTGTGTGCGAGCGTGTGTATACAGAGAAATATAGTGAGGGGAACTTCCTTATTCCAGAAGTTAGATTGCTACATTAATTTTTTCCAGGGATTATATGTTCATGATCCACTAAAAAGATTGGCCAAAAGTGTTGAGATAGTTTAAATAGTCCATCCTACTTTTTAATTGTAAGTGATTAAGTTTGGCTTCTTAGGTTGTGTGCTGGTTTGGTAAATGGTTCCCAAATAGCTAGTCTTTGCCTTCTGGGTAAGGATGAGTGAGGTGGGCATGTAGAGTGTAAACAGTTGGAATGCCAACGGCAAAAAGAAAAAGAACAATTACTTAAAATGTTTTCATTTACTGTTAACATATACTTTTAAAATAAATATTTTCGAGAACTACATTATCACAAAATTATACAAAAGTTTTTACAAGTATATATACATAGGTTTCAGAGAACAGACTTAAAATTCACAAGATTATATAGCTATACATATACATTCTCCCATTCTGAAAAACATTCTCAGAAATAACTCCAGAAAATATAGTTACTGAAGATAATTTTTTAAATGTAAAAATTAGATTTCAATAGTATATTTTAAATGGCAGACTATGTAATTACAGAGATCAAATGGATAAATTGCAAAGTAGGACTAAACTTTTTGACTACTGAATTAAAATAGTTATATGTTTGTGGTTTTTAAAATTGTTAAGGCAAGAAGTGTCAAAAACTTTAGAATTAAACGGATCACTGATTTTAAAGACTTGATGTACAGTTTTTTAAAAAGTAAAGCTAAAAGTTGGTTAGAAAATGAATTAATGCAAAAGGGATAATAAAGACTCAAACATTCTGACGACCAAATTAAATGCAACTGTAAAAAAGTTCACTGACTTCTTCAATCACATCCCCAAGAGAGAAGGAAACCCACATATGTCAACCCATGTTTAAGAGCTTGAAACCAGCAGTTTGTTGTTTTGTGGCCACTGCTTTTCCATTAGGAGGAGAAAGATAACCGTTATTAACCATTTTGTAAGTTGCATTTTGCTGTGCTGATTCCCAAGTAAAGACCAAGCACAGGAGAGCACAGAGCTGCCAGTGAGGCGTGAGTGAAGTGACCATTCCTCTTCTAAAAAGCACGCTCCACTGACTTTAAGGCATATGTTCATTCCAGTGTGAGTACTTGAGATGCTGTTCACATCTCTGCAGAAGAAATTTGTTCTAAATTGTATTTCCAGAAATTTAAACAGATATTTAGTATCATCATTTATAAATGTTTTGTATTTTGTAGTTGCAGTGTCATAATTCCACTACAAAAGACATAAGTCGGAAACAAGGGCTGGAGTGGTTTAGTTCAGCCATTTTACAAGGAAATAACATGCTAAGATTGAATTGTTTCTTGCTACTTAATAGACATTGCCTGGAAACATATTTAAAAGTTTAATCTTTCAGTAGCTAGGGTTTATGGGAGAGCTAAGGTTGATTCTAAAACATTGGTTGGGCAACTTAGTGTAAAATGAACCATCATCCAAAAGGATCACAGAAAATGGGAGGGAACGGGTGTCGCTCACGGTAAGCAGTGCGTGGCACAGGGTGCAGTGTGCTTTGGCATGCGTTATGTACAGAAACGGGGCTAAAGGTGCCAGAAGTCTCAGCTCACAAATGCAGGGGCATATTCAGGAACTGCGCACACACAACTCGCTCTGGTTAAAAAAAACAAAGGGCAGAATCTCCGTGGTCGGTGGTGGGGTTCACCTTCCCTTAGTTTGATGGCAGGTACTGGTGGGATGGCTCCTTACCTTCAGCATGACCTTGGTCATGAACTGACAGCAGTGGTTAAGGTTGGCTTATCAGGTTGGCCACTTGGAAGAAAGAAAATGCAATGGAAGCCATTTTATCGTACTTGCTTAAGGTGAGTAGAGTTTCTATCTGCATTGTGATGGAAACAGAATTTCTCTTTAGCCAAAAACCTGCAAACGTGACTGCCAAAAGTCTCAAAAATGGAGGGAGAGGGGAATCAGGGGATTTCCCCCCCCCTTTAATTTGTTGACTGCTCCTTTATAATATACATGAATAGAAATGTGATATTAGTGTATCCTAAAACTTGCCTTTATTTAGGAGACTATATTGATGTAAATAATGAAAGAATCTGATCTTATGTTTCAAGTTTCTTAAACACCTTTAATCAGTGCTTTCCGACACAGCTATTCCAAGCTTTACAACGGACCAGCTTGAATCACTTGTTAGGCTTTCTTGTGATGTCATTTGACCATTTCTGTTCTTAGTATTTACAAGGCGTTGGACATACAAAACTAATATTTCCAGACACCTGAAGGGGCCTATTATACTACAAAGATAACACATTAAAATAAAAATTCATAGGACCAATAGAGCATCATAATCTTCACACTTAGAAAAATATATTTTTAAATATCAGTCTACATAATTTCCAATCTTCAGGAAACTACAGATAGGCTAAACAGCAAATTCCTGAATGGCAAATACTGATCTTTGGCAGCATTTAAAGTGAATAGGAATAAAGATCTAAGAGTTCAGCCCCAACCCATCAAAAAGAAATAGACAAGTTTGAAAAGTGAACTTGTATTCATTCCTTTTGGAAGTTGGCTATGGGGTGGCATACATCTAAACAGATTTTCCAATTAAAAAAATAAAAGGCTGTAAAAATATTTTTTTCAAGAATTAACTAAATTTATAACTTTGTAAATGTGAATTTAACTCTTTAGTTTACATGTTAAACATGTTTCTATTAGAGTATGTCTTTATTCAGTATGCTCTCCCACTTAAATACTAGTGCTATCTAAAACCTTAAAAACAGTACACAGTTGGAAATGATTATTCATATTACTTTTTCATTAATGAGGGTATAATTTTAACTTTTCAAATATAGAAATAACTTCTGAATGTAAAGATGGACAGCTCAAAAATGAAAATGGAGCAATCATATACTAGTTACTTTGGATTTGTCCCTGCACTACAAATGCCTGGAGAACACGATCATTTATAAAAAGGGCTTTTCTTGATGCTGCAGTAGTAGTATGTCCTCCAGAGAAGCTTGTCTGTGTCTCCTCAGGGAAATAAGGTTTGCCTTCTAAAAACATCCTTAAGGGTGACGGTGTGTTTCCTTTCCTTACCGAAACATAAGGATATGTTTCACTAAACTGTGAACCACAAACTCTAAAAGGAAAGCATTTTGTTAAAGGATGATGAAAATAATCTGAGTTGGGTTTTTAAGGTTTTGGGTTGCCTTGCCAGCAGGTCTGCCAAATTTGCACACTCCCCCCAAATGGGGGTTGGCTCTCACTATTAAATATTTATTTCGTCCTTCCTCGAAATGTAATTATCTGGCAGTGTATGGATTACAGTTATTCAGTGCATATAATAAATATTTTTAACTTATCCATCTTATATTTTGATGATTCTGAGCATATATCCCTGTTACATTCTTAAATTAGCACCACTAGACTTCTCCCTCTTCTGTAATTCTGGTATCTCAAGGCTGTTTTTTCAGTCTTTCCAGCATCCACGTCTTTCAGTGAGGCGTGTGTACACACTTCCAGACAAACAAACTGCAACCAGAGGAAACCTGCAGTGAGTTCATTATATTTTTCAATTGAGCTTTCAAACCACACATGCACAAAAATTTTCCTCATTAACTGCTTTTATTCTGTATTTGTACATAGTGTGTGGCCCTAAGGAGTCATCTGCTTTTCTACCTTCCCATGCTGACAGTTAAGTGAGCCCACAGACTGTAGCTGCAGAAGTGACACTAAACTAGCAGAGAGTCTGCTTTTGGGCTGAAAAAGTTACCAACCTGCAGTCATCGCCTCCAGCACTAATCACGTGTCGATCACCACTGGCAAATCGAATATTTGTCACATGGGGTGAATGACCTAAGAACCTTTTATGCTTTGCCTGAAAAAACAAACAGAAAACGAAGCTCATGGTGTGTAATGCACACACAAGTCAAAGGTTGCTACAAGGAGCCATCGCTTCCCATCACCAGGGCTGAAAGAGGAAGCGGTTGGGACCATAGCCTGTGATCAGGTGCCTTTCAGATCAGTAATGGGTCAGCATTTAACGCAAACCAGGTGACTGGGACAGGCAGATGTCTCCATACTCTGAAATTTTTCCTCGGAGGAAAAGCATTTGAAACTTGGTAAAGGTTTGATAAAAGACTAATCACAGCTTTTTATTAGAATAATTTGCAAAGGTGGGTGTTACTTTGGGGCAGGGGATATAATTTCTAATAGTTATTTAGGAAGTTGGGGAAAAAATTTAAGAACACAAAAGTATTTCCAGAGCAGGACACAACACAATTTAGCTATTAGGTGGGGGAATGTACTAATTATCAGACATCTAATTGAGAAAATCCTATCTAATAAAGAGAGAATATGCTAACTGACCACCTCTCCATCACAGAGGTGGCTGCACCCACAGCTGAGGCCCAGTTCCCATAAGGAGCCTTAACGAGCAATCAGTGGGAACCTGAGGCTCCACCCTCCCCCGCCCCTATGGGGCTTGACAGGGGACCTCAGGCCTCGCCCCCCACCCTGGTATCAGGCCGGGGGACCTTAGGCTGCACCCCCCACCCGGCAGGGCTTGACGGGACCTCAAGGTGCATTTCCTGTCCTGGTGCTGGGCTAGAGGGACCTCAGGCCACCCCTCTCCCATCCTGGCACAGGGCCAGGGACCCGAAGCTATGCCCCCTGCCCAGCAGGGCTTGACAAGGAATGGACTGGCCAGGTCTGGATAGAGCCCAGTGGGAGGGGGGTGGCCGGGTTTGGGTTTCACGTGATTATGAGGTGCATGTGGGTGGGTGGGGACTTGACTCTGGGTCCCAGGGTGAGCCCCAGACTCTTGACAGGAGGAAGGTTTTCATATACATTTTACTAATTTTCTTTTCATCTGACACTTATAGAGAAAAGGCAAATAGCAATATTAAATTCTTTCCTCTAATTAATTCCCTTTTAATGTGCATGAATTTTGTGCACCGGGTCACTAGTAATTATATATAATGCTAAACCCCAAACACTTACAAATTTTTCCGGGCATGGGAAGTCGAATAACTTAACCATGCCAAAGTCATCTCCTGTCACAAGGCTGATTCCTGAATGGGACACACAGGCACAGGTGACATCAGCTTTCTCAGCATGCCGGGACCAGATTCCCATAACTTCATTTCCTAGAATGCTGGAGGGAAGGGAGAAGAGATATCCACCGGAGCACACACACACAGGTTGACCATACTGAAAACTTCCTTGGTAATTGATCTCTAAGTACCTAATGTGTTTTTTAAAATACAGGAAGCAAACTGTAAGTTACCAGGAGTCCTGAGTTTTACCTGGGATGTTAATTCTTCCCTCACCTTAAGAAAATATAAAAATTTTAAGGTTTATACATTAAATCTTTTAAAAATCAGTAAGTGATGCTTATTCTATGGGAATTTGACAGCAGTTTTCATTTACATTAACTAAGAAGCTGGATGCTCATTGTTACCTGTTACCCAGCGAGTTTGAACAAATTTATCATTTCATTTCATTTCTAAAAACTGCAAGATAACATTCCTTTTCGATAGAGAAATCGTACAGTTGCCTAACAGAACACAATATATTTGTCTGTTAAACCTATGATGTTAAAGGAAATATGAGGGCATCTTTAAAGTATTAACTTTGGTTTCCTTTCTTTAAAAGAACTGGTAAGTCATGGAAACTGATAAAGCCTGGAAATACAGGCAACCAAAAGCGGTGCCCGGATGAGCAGCCCTTCTCATGACTGTGAATGCTTACCTCGTCCATGTGGCCCAAGTAATTTTGTCAATGGCAGCCTGGTCCGTAAGATATCTTCCCGAAGGCACTTCGTAGACATGCCGTTTGTAGCAACCAGTGGACACCTTTCATCATATATTAAAATGGAACAACAATTCCATTATGTGAGGCAAAATCCTGACGTTTACAGTATACTAGCAGAGTGCTATTTGATTTACATTTCTAACATTACTGAGAACGTAGAAGATGACTACAGAATCTTGTACAAAAAATGGAGGGAAGGACCGGGGAACAGGGTAGTAAAAAATGTAGCGTGAGCAGGAAATGCAAGAATTCGGAAGCAATGGAACTCGGGCGTTTATGCATCAACTAACGAGAATGCAGAAGAAATGTACACGTGTCCAGTACGATACCGCACCTGGAGGTATCTGCTGTCTGCGGAGAAGTCCATTTGGATGACGAAGCTGGGGATGTCCTTGCAGTAGCTGGTTCTGTTAAGGGTGGGGCCCAATGATAGGTCATAAAAATCCACTGAGTTCTCACTGGAGCCCACTGCCAGAAACCGGCAATCTGGACTAAATCTGAACAAATAATAAGACATGTACAAGATGCATTAAGTGAAATGGGATACATAAATAGTTTAAGACCTGTGACCTTTCTAGCTCTAAAGAATGTGTTCATATGATACAGCCTCAAAACAGATTTACCTAATAGGAACAACTGATTATGTATCCTGAGATATTTGTGTTACATGAAACAAAAAACTATATTTTACTTCAATTTTAAATTGTTTCTGAACTTTAATTCCTTTAAAAATATTTGTTTTTAAAAAAACCACTAACAGTTACATAATTACCAAGTTACATAATTCACATAAGGTACTCAGAATTCTTTCATCTGGAAACAGCGTGTCTTAGCAGTAAAGAACACAGACCAGCTTAATGCATGCAGGTTATTAGAAGGGACATTACTTAAGGCTTGGATGATGTTATTTTAATTTAATTTTCATTGTTCAGATTATTACAATTGTTCCTCTTTTTTCCCCCCATAGCTCCCTTCCACCCAGCTCCCACCCACCCTCTGCCTTTACCTCCCCCCAATTGTCTTCATCCGTAGGTGTACGGTTTTTGTCCAGTCTCTCCCCACACCCTCACCCCTTTCCCCCTGAGAATTGCCAGTACACTCCTTTCTATGCTCCTGATTCTATTCACCAGTTTATTCTGTTCATCAGATTTTTAAAAAAATATATTGATTTTTTTTACAGAGAGGAAGGGAGAGGGATAGAGAGTCAGAAACATCAATGAGAGACATCAATCAGCCGCCTCCTGCACACTCCCTACTGGGGAAGTGCCCACAACCAAGGTACATGCCCTTGACTGGAATCGAACCTGGGGCCTTTCAGTCCACAGGCTGACACTCTATCCACTGAGCCAAACCAGTTTCGGCTACTCACTTGATTTTTAAATTCACTTGATAGATACGTATTTGTTGTTCATAATTTTTATCTTTACCTTTTTCTTCTTCCTCTTCTTAAAGAGTACGTTTCAGTGTTTCATATAATATGGTTTGGTACTGAAGAACTGCTTTAGCTTTTTCTTCTCTGTGAAGCTCTTTATCTGCCCTTCAATTCTGAATGATAGCTTTGCTGGGTAGAGTAATCTTGGTTGTAGGTTCTTGCTATTCATCACTTTGAATATTTCTTGCCACTCCCTCTGGCCTGCATAGTTTCTGTTGAGAAATCAGCTGACAATCGTATGGGTGTTCCCTTGTAGGTAATTAACTGTTTTTCTCTTGCTGCTTTTAATATTTGCTGTCTATTGCCCTTTGCATTTTTAATTATGATGTGTCTTGGTGTGATCCTTTGGATTCCTTTTGTTTGGGGTTCTGTGCACTTCCTGGACTTGTAAGTCTATTTCTTTCACCAAGTAGGGAAGTTTTCAGTCATTATTTCTTCAAATAAGTTTTTAATATCTTGCTCTCTCTCTTCTTCTGGCATCCCCATAATAATTCTGATGTTGGTATGCTTGAGGTTGTCCCAGAGGCTCCTTACACTATCTTCATATTTTCTTATTCTTTTTTTTCCCCGTTGAGTGTTTTTGCTTATTTGTATTTCAAACCTTTGACTTGATTCTTGCATTCCTCATATCTGCTTAGATCTCTGTATAATATTTTTTATTTCAGTCAGTGTATGTTTAATTTCTAGTTGGTCCTTTTTCATATCCTCAAGGGTCTCACTAAATTTATCGTCCTTTTCTAGGAAATTCTTGAAAAACCTTATAACCGTGGTTTTGAATTCTATATCCAGTCGTTTTTTTTCCCTCCATTTCTTTCATTTGTGATCTGTTTCTTTGTCTCCACATTTCGCTGCTTCCCTGAGTTGATAGAGTGGCCTTGTGTGCTAGGTGTCCTATATGGTCCAGTGGCTCAGCCTCCCCAGTTATCTGAGGTGGACACTCTTGGTGCATCCCTTTGTGGGCTGTGTGCACAGTCTTGTAATTAAGTCTTGATTGTTGTTGGTATCACTGGGAGGAACTGACCTCTAGGCCAATTGGCTGTGAGGATCAGCTGTGTCTACACTGGGAGAACTACTGTTTTGGAGATATCCTTGTAAGACAAGACTTGCAAAAAGCCTCTGTGCTCAACTTCGATGGGGTGGAGTAGATAGCATTGGTTTCTGGTCAGCCCTGCCCTATGAGGCCCCTGTGTCTCAGTGTCCCATGGTAATCGCTGCAAGCACCTCTGAGAGAAAGCTGCCATTGAGTTCCACCCGCTACCAGACAGTTCAGTTTCTCCCCAAATAAGTCTGGGTTCCCAGAGTCTCGTCCGGAACTGGAGTTCAGTGCAGTCAGGAGCTTTTGTCTCCCTGCTGTTTGAGAAAGCCAGCCACACACTCAGTTGCCCGCCCTCTCCACGCGCACGTCTCAGTACCTGGGCCTTCCACAATTCCCGAGTCTCAGTGTGCTTTTCTCTTTCCTGACAGTCCAGTTTCGCCTCATATGAGTCTGGGTCCCCAGAGTCTCACCCGGAACTGGAGTTCAGGGCAGTTGGGAGCTTTTGTCTCCCTCCCACTTGAGAAAGCCAGCTGTGCACTCAGTTGCCCGCCCTCTCCGCATGCGGGCCTCAGTACCTCTGCCTCCTGCAGCTCCTCTGAGTCTCGGTGTGCTTTTTTCTTTCCTTCTAGTTGCAGAATTTCCACTCAGCCAGCCTTCCTGTGGTTCTGGATGATGTCCGTTTTGTCTTTTAGTTGTAGTTTTGAAATTGTGCGAGGCAACAGTTTAGGTGTTTACCTATGCCGCCATCTTGATTTCTCCTTGGATGTTATTATTTTAAAAGAGAAAGTGCTATTTGCCTAATGATCATGGGACACTGTATTCAGTCAGAGCTCAGTACCTTAGGGAAGCATTACTGTTTTATGTTTTGAAGTTCTGAAGAAGTTGCATTTTAAAGGTGTGTTAGTGGTGGAGAAAGGGGGAAATTCTGACCTGTATTATATATCTAGATCACATAAAAGTGCCCAGGAAATGCTAGCCACTTAAAATAAGCTTCAGCACTGAAAAATAAAAGTTCAAGAGAAGCTGAACTTTGGATTCTGGGGCACAGCAGATATGTAAGTAAATATTACATGAATGAACTGTACAGTAAGAGAGGGTTGGATTATTACTTCAGTTTTCCAGGCTGATGCCTTTTGAAGGGCAGGGGAAAGATCACTTTGGCAGGAGGAACTTATGGGCATCTAAGATTCACTGGGTACTTGCTATTACAAGGCACCTATCTAATAAAGAGGGAATATGCTAATTCACTGTCATGCCCTCACAAAGATGGTGGCACCCACAGCCAATAAGGAGAAAATATGCCAATTGATTACCACACCCTCAAAGATGGTAGTGCCCATTCCCCTCAGCCCTGTGGCAGGTACGTGGCACGACCAGGCCCACCCCAAGGAATCCCCCAGTCCTCTCAGCCCCCCTGGCCACCCAGGGCCAGCCTGAGGTGCAGGCAAGCTTCAGATGGCGGCTGCCCAGCTCCAGGGCTGCCCAAGGCACAGGTAACCAGGGCCTGCCAAGGCTTGTGCTGCCGGCAGTGGCAGTAGAGGTGTAATGGGGGCATTGCTTTTCCCTGATTGCAGGTTTGCCTCCCGCCTCTGAGGGCTCCCAGACATGAGAGGGGGCAGAGACCCTCTCCAGTGCATGAATTTTCATGCACCAGCCTCTAGTAAGCCTATAAACAGCCATATTTCAGCATACAATTTATGATGTGATAAAATTCTAGGAGCACTAAGAACCTTTTTCCAAATGCAAACTGGGTCATTTAAAAGTATACTAGAAATACTGTATTTGTTGACTAACCTGATATCATGGATTGCACATCGTCTGTCTCTCTTCTTTCCCCATATTTTTAGAGAGCTCACCAGTAAAATAATAAATTCTCCATTTTTCATTCCAATAGCCACCATGTCCCCTTCAGGGCTGTAACACACAGTACGAGCAGCATGTCCCAAATTCACTTTGTTCAACATCTTCTGCATAAGAACCAAGAGGCAAAGAGTACTATATTAAGTAGAGTACTTACAGAATAAACCAATTTCTTCCCCAAACTCAACACAATTCTGAGCAATTACAACATCTTTTAAAAAACGGTTTGCACCTACTTTGTCAGCAATGTCCCAGAGTCTCACTGTCCCATCTTCGGCAGCAGAGAGGAAAAAATCCCTGGAAGGATGTGTCGCTAGTCCCCATATGGGTCCGTCCACATGACCATTAACCAAAATATTACATGCTGCATTTTTCTCGCCAACTTCAATTATTTCAGCATTCCTTGTCCCAACTAGTATCTTGCCCTGAAAGGCAAGTAGGACCAATAATATTCAATGTAACACTACAGTTCTTTTTCAATAAGACTGCCCTATTGACCTATGTGCTAGTATGATTTATAATAAATACAGATTTGGTCTTCATCCCATTTCTGGCACTAAGCTCCTAAAACCCTGGGAATTTAGTAAGCGGTGAGAGCTTTAAAGGTGCCTTTTGGTACGTTAATGAGGTGCCATTTGGATTCCACTTAAGGTTGGAGACTGGTTGCCAGAGACCCAACCATGTGATGAGGGTTGTAAGTTCCGTCTCACCATCCAGCTGGGGAGGGTGAAGGGCTGAAAGTTAAATCGGTTACCAATGGCTAAGGAGTGAATCAGTCCGGAAATGCAAAGGAGGGATGGGGAACAGGTGGAGGAGAGGGGAGGGTGGCCCCGGGGTGGCTGCACTCCCGCCTGTGCCCTATACCGTGCCCTGTGCCATCCTCCATCTGGCTGAGCAGGAGTTACGTCCTTTTACGTAAACCGGTGCCTCGTAAGGTATCTTGTAGTTCTGTGAGCTGCTCTGGCAAATTTACCAAACCTGGGGGTGGGAGCCCCCAATCTGTAGCCAGTTGGTCGGAAGCACAGGTAACCAACCACCGGACTTAAGACCGTCATCTAAAGGGAGGGGACGGTCTCCTCGGAGACCCTTAGGATCTGATGCTCTCTCTGGGTAGGCAGTGTCAGAATTGAGTTGAGTTTCTAGACACCCTGCTGGTGTTGGAGAATTGTTTGGGGGTTATGTGGGCTTCTCCCACCCTATCCTGTTAGAACTGGTCCAGAACCAAAACCACCTACTTTCAGAGAACTTGCTGCTTTGCACTAGCCTCGCCCATGTGGCTTTCTGTGACTGAGGCCCATTTGCAGGAGCACTGGGCGGGGTGGCATGTGGGAGTCCGTGCTAAAAACGTCACCTTTTCTCTAAGATGAAACACCTGGCTTCTCCAATCATCAGGTTTTGGCTCTGATGACACTTTAGTGTGAAAATCTCCGAAGAGGTGCAAGTGCATTGAGATACAGGAAGAGTGTTTGGATTTTAAAGAGAAATAAGTATAAATAAAAGCTTAACTAATATTTAATATACAGACTGACAGTAATACAAGAAGATGATTTATAGATACTTTTTACAAGTACATGCATGGTCAAAACTTAGTATAGAAATGTGTGTGTGTTTTTAAGAAAATGAGACAGCAGCACTAGTCCAATTAGTAACTGAAAAGGAAACTCAGCTCCATCTACCAGTTGAATGAGCAGATTCAAGAAAGCAGGGACCCCCCAGAACACAGCTGGCCGCAAACCGGCTAAGGCAGTGGTTCTCAACCTTCCTAAGGCCGCGACCCATGCATACAGTTCCTCATGTGGTGGTGACCCCCAACCATGAAATTTTGCTACTGTGATGCATCGTGATGTAAAAATCTGCATTTTCCGATGGTCTTAGGCGACCCCTGTGAAAGGGTCGTTTGACCCCCAAAGGGGTCACGACCCACAGGTTGAGAACCGCTGGGGTAAGGGCTCCTCATCGCCTGGCGGAGGGCGAGAGTCGGGGAGAATGCTCTCTCTCTCTGCTGCCCCATCCCGGCTCCAAGAACACTCACCCTGCCTCTGCACACGGAGCGGACGCAATCGGTGACTTGTCCCGTCTCCAGCCGGAAGGCACGGCATCGCCTCAGTTCCTGATCCCACAGTTTGACGGCCCCTCCTTCCTTTGACCTAAGAGCCACCCATGCGACGAAAAAAGCATTTATTATTGGCTGTTACAAGTAATGTTGACTAAAACAAATATTAAATGATAAGCAGGATACTAATAAGGCCCTGATATTTATAATTGACTTCAGATATTCTTCTAAACTTTCTATGGCCATTTTAAGATATACTGTATCTCAAACATGCAGTTTAAGCACATCTTATTTTATGAAAATTCACTTTCCTGACATGAGCATAATCTTATCTAGTGCCCTGCCCAAACACATATCCTTCATAATTGAGATGTAGAAAGTGATTTAACGTTAAGAGGACAATGGGAATGTGTGGCTAGAGGAAAGGATTTCAGCTGCCATGTTATGGGATAGAGTTTAAGGGCCAAAAGAAAAGCACATTTTTCCCCCTACATTATTATTCAAATATCCTATGAAAATAAAACCTGAAAAAATACACCTTTTATCTTCTAATAAGCTTCATACACACACACACACACACACACACACACACACACACATTTAATATATTCAGGCAATTATATTCTCACTTGTTTGGATTGAGAGGCATCAGTGAAATGTTCCGTGTTATGGCATTTGAACAAGTTCATCCTATAACCTTAGTTATAAAACCATTCCTAAGTTCAAAACCGTATCTACTGAAACCGTTAGCAGGCTAATGAGTAGGGAGTATGCAAGACTAGGCGATTAATGGAAACACGGGTATCAGAGTAACAGAAGGTGAAATCTGGCCCATGTACCGTTCTTCTGTTGGAAGGGCTGAAACGTGAACTGCTTTATTTTCTGCGGAGGAACTGCTGGTCTTGGGGAGAAACAGGGTCTTGTACCAAAATACAGCTTCCTTTATGAAAAGGCAGAAGCAGCTGCATTTGTGTGTGACTGGGGTGTGTGGGCCCTTTCAATCCTGTACTGAAAATGGACTCAGTTCTTGGTCACACTGTATGTTGCACTTGAACATGCATATGAATATGTCGGTAGGAAATCAATGACAAGTATCTGGTTTCCATTGGATACCTCTCTGCAGACTTGAATTCTGAAGTCTTGTGTTAAACAGTGTTATCTAATAAGTTTGCCTCAATCAAGAACAAACGAGGCGGAGTTTGTTTCTAGCATCCTCTCTCCCTTTTTCTAATGCAGCAATGTGCGTTCTACCCTCAGCATCCGGTCTCAACACAAGCAGTCAGTCAAGATTCATTCTGGGTTCAGTGACAAAGATTCCCCCATGAGTCGCCTATTTCTCAGCAAAGACTTTAAAAAAAATATATTTTATTGATTTTTCACAGAAAAGAAGGGAGAGGGATAAAGAGTTAGAAACATCCATGGGAGAGATATATCATTCAGCTGCCTCCTGCACACCTCCTACTGGGGATGTGCCCGCAACCAAGGTACATGCCCTTGACCGGAATGGGACCTGGGACCTTTGAATCTGCAGGCTGATGCTCTAACCACTGAACCAAACCAGTTAGGGCTTTCAGCAAACACATATAAGCATATAGACATCAGTAAAATCGTCCTTTGCTCTGGTCAGTGTTCTCAGTGGTTGGAGTGCAGGCCCTCATACCGAAGTTAGATTCCCAGTCAAGGGCATATATCTGGGTTGCAGGTTCGACCAGGATGCATAGAGGAGGCAACCAACTGATGTGTCTCTCTCACATTGATGTTTCTCTCCCCTTCCATCCTTCCTCCTCTCTTTCTTCCCTTCCACCTTCTTTAAAAATAAATGAGAAAAATACCTTTAGGTGAGGATTAACAAAACAAGAAAATAATCTTTTATTAATTTTAGAGCTGGGGGAGGGAGCCAGGGAGGAGAAGAAGAGGGAGAGGGATTTATGCATTTATGATTTATGCATTCATTGGTTGATCTGTGTGTGTGCCCTGACCAGAGGTGGAACCTGCAATCTTGACACACTGGAACAATGCTCTAACAACGGAAATACCTGCCCAGGGTCAAAAAAAAAAAAAAATCTTAACTTGCAGAATAACTTTCTCTCCATATCTCAGAAAAATTATCACCCAATCTCACTGGAGATTAATTTACCTACAATGCAAAAAAAAAAAAAGCCATTTAAAATCAGAAATAAAGCCACGGCAGGTATGGCTCAGCTGGTTGAGCATCATTCCATGCACGGATAGGTTGGTGGTTTGATTCTCGGTCAGAGCATGTGACCCAGTTGCAGCCTCCATCCCCGGTGGAGGGCATGTGCAGGAAGCAGCCAATGGATGTCTCTCTCTCATCGATGTTTCTCTCTCTCTCTCTCCCCCTCCCCCTTCCTCTGTGGCTAAAATCAATAAAAACGTACTTTGTAGAAGGCAGTAAAACGCGAAGCAGAGGAGGAGGAGGTCAGAGAGGGTAACTCGGAACTGACTGGAAGAGCTAACCGCACCTCGGGGAGGCCCCGTGCACAGTCAGGAAGGCGGAGAAGAGGAAGGGACTCACGGCCTCTCCTTGCCGCCCGTCACAATGAGGCCGTCTCGCAGGGTGGTGTACATGGCAAACACGGGCCCGTTGTGGGCTCGGGCCACGACTCTACACAGAATGTGATCTCTCCACACGCAGACGTCTCCACTGATGGTACCTGTAAACGTCAAGTTATTCTGAAAAGGAGTGAGGAAGATACACTCATCAAAAGTTCCAGCGGAGTCCAAACAGATGCAATTCTTAGTACACGCGAGCCTGCCTCACCGGGGCTGCCGAGAGCCGGGCTGGGGGCGGACTGGGGCTCGGCAGCCGGGGAACTTGACCTACAGTTGCGCGTTGTCAGCGCCCCTGTCCCAGTGCTGCTGCTTACTAGCTGGAGTGACCTCGGGCCAGGCTTTTAACCTCTCTGAGTATATGAGCTTTCTCATGTGTATAACGAGGGAAACCATTCTCTAAGGTCTCTTCCAATTACAAATACTACAATTCCAGTTCATACCGCCCCTTCGGAATGCTCCCTTGTAGCTGCCTAAGACATAATGTAAAGGTCACTAGTAACAGAGTGAAAAAAAGTAAAAATAGGAAGTGAAAATAACTTTTTTATTTCGTTTGTTATCTTGTCATAGAAAGGAAAACTACCATCTACAGCAAAGCTGTAGTTTTTCAGATTTTACTAACTCGTGATGTTAAAAATGAAATGAACACTTGCCACTTCTTAAAATCCAAGTAGCCAAAGTTAATGCCTTTCTGCAATCAATCCCAAATAAGGTAAATTTGATAAGGTACCAAAAGCTTATATGAGCTTTCGGTCACATTGAGAACTGCAATCCCGACAGAGTTCATTTTGTGGAAACTGGGAAAACGGAAATCCTGCATCACGTGCTATTTTCATCCCATTTTAGCTTCACTTTTAGAACAACTTGTATAAGATCATTCACCCCAAACAATATGGAAAGAATCAATAGAAACAAACGGAGATTTTTCTTTCATCTTCCTGAGAAGACTAGTTTGTTAATTCCTTACAACAATTCACTCTCACGTGAATTCCTCAGTATATATACTTATAGCTCACATCTGAATAACAATGCCATCCGTCATCTGGGACCAGCATTAACTCATGCCTTAGGTGCAATTAGAATGTAAGTGCTCGAAGTATAAAAACCATATATTATTTCTCCGGTGTTTTCATGGCCTAGCAGAGAGCTTCACGGGCTTACGCTGAAGAAAACTCACCTCGTTATCTAATAAAACATTCTCACTGACTGCACTTCGAATGTAAAAGTATGGCTACTATTTTGGTCTTCAAGTTTATCTTGTATTGGGAATAGGCATTAACTACCTAAGGAATGTTGTATGTGAAGAAGGTTAAACTACATGGGCAAATTAAACGCCAGGAGCATTTGAATGTGTGGGTTTTCCTTCTATATTAAGACTTCCCCAAAGATTTAACTGGTTTGACATGGCATTGTCAACATTTTTAATGGTCTTTTTCTCAAAAACACGAGTGTACTTAAAAGTTCTAAAATTGTAATTTTCTTCAAGGATTACATACCCATATAAATACTTTAGTAAGGAAACCAGTTAATTTTTAATGCACAGGACAGGGTATTAAAGGAAAGAGATGTGGATTGTAAAACAGTCCCAGGTGGGATGTGAGGGGGCAGTAAGTGGCTCTCTCAAATACTTCCTATTAAGTTAAAGAGCAGGAGTGCTCTGGCCAGTGTATTACAGTGGTTAGAGCATCGACCCGGGCACCAAAGGGTAGCAGGTTCACTCCCGGCTCCTGGTTGGATTTCAAGGAGCAGGTGAACAGGAGGCAAGCAGCAGTGTATGTCTCTCTCTCACATCAATGTTTCTCTCTCCCGCCTCCCTCCTTTCCACTCTCTGAAAAGCCATGGGAAAAATATCTCAGGTGAGGACTGTCCAGCAGAAAAAGACCAGTGTGCTCCTCCTCTGACCGAGAGCCACTGGCCCAGGGCACTGCCAACGAGGTCAGAAGCAGAGCGTTAAGCTGATGGAAAGCAGAGGAAATCCTAAACCCAAGCACCACCCTTTAAACACCGGGAAATTACATTCCTCGATTCTGACCAATTTTTAGGGCCTCGGGGATTCGGATGACAAGTACAAGATTAACGAGGGCGTCTGAGGATGGCACGGGCCCAGGGATGCAAACGTTTCATTACAGTTAGTTCTCCCTCATTAACTTCCTCTTGCTCTGATTTCTGGGGGTAGCAGATGCTGAAAGATGACATATATGCGTGGCCGGGACCTATGTCATTGGATTCCAGTGCCGCATGCAAGCATTGATGTGGTTTAGGTAAGGCAAGAAAAGTCAAAGCGGTCCGGTTTGGGTAATTCAGGGCACACGACCACCCGCATTGGGAGAGACATACTGCACCAAAGGCGACAGCCAGCATGGTCTGCATCCGGGCGTCGTCCAGGGCGCTCAGCAGCCCCTTTTTGCTGAGCAGTGCCCGCCCCGCCAGCGTCCAGAACCTCACGTGCTTCACCCCCACCGAGACGAACTGGGAGTCCGAGTCCGGGCGGAATTCTGCCACAAAAATACGCTGGTTGTGACCAGCTCTGCTGGCAATTTTGGCACCTGATGAAAAAAGACACGACAAAATCACGTAGGTTAGTGTCAGAACTAAGCTAATTTGTATAGAATCAGTGACTCAAAGTATAGAGTTCAAAAAGCGAACCATTATTTAAAAATGGGAGAGGGCGTGTCCCTCCCACTGCTCCCTAGCAACCACATGATACGCAAATAGCCATTTTTGCAAGCGATGCGTGTACAAGGAGCTTCATTATTCTTTAAGGAGCATTTTCCTTATTCAGTTTTGGCTTATAAAATTCATTTCAGCTGGATATTCTTCCTTCCCATGAGCCTCCACCCAGCTGCCTTGAAACTTCAGCATCAGAACTGCTGTCATCATTTAAGGGCATTTTAGGTCTTAGAAACCATATCTTATTTTTTTCTATGTAGCTCCACGAATTTAACTTCTTTTAGTAGCTCTGTATCTGAGGAGTTTTGTCTGGATGTTAAATAAAATGATCCTATTGACCTTCCATTCTCACTTACAGTATAGTTTACGTCCATTTTTTATTAAGAACCTGCTAGCCAAACAAAAATCAGCAAAATGCTTCTGTACATAATTTCTTACTGAAAGAAAAGAGCAGCAAACCGTTTATAATATTAACTGCATTAGTTTATGTTTTGTGAGCTTACAATGTCGCTGGGCTTTTTAAGAGGGACGTACTTACAGTAACGCAAGCTGTGTGCGGTGTACTGTCCAGGCTACCGTGCATAATGGTCTCCATCATCAAGTTAAGGCAAACGCTAGAGAATTCCTGTTGCCACAGTAAGCCTAGTTTTAAAAAGCACAGAGGAAGAGGATCCTACCTTCCTGCCACCTCCAAATGGTGACAGTGTGTTCCGGGTCTAGCCCCACAGACAGCAAGAGTTTGCCAGTAGCACTGAAGCTCACTGAACACACGCCCTTCGAATGGTAGCATCGTAGGATAGCCAGAGTCTGCTTGTTCACTGCATCCCAGATGTGAACCGAAGGAGCTGTAGCTAAATACAGAGAGAACCCCAAAGCTGTAACGCACCGCCTACAAATGTTTCCATTTCTAAAGCGGAAGCATGCTCATCTCTGAAACCTGGGAAAATAAGTACCAAAGGAAGACTACGTACTTAATTTAAAAATGTGTAACTGCGACTAAATTAAGAAAAAGGAAGATAAAGGAAAGGGGGGAAATACAGAATGCTTCTTCAGTCTACTAGGATAGTCCAAATCGCACTTTTGACAAAGTAGCATTTGGATAAGCAAATTAGGTAATCACAACTTTAAACAACTCCTCAAAAATAATACATTTCTTAGATGCACATTAAATTTTCACATAATTATGTGGAGAGATATATAAACATTACACAATTAAAGACCAGGGTATATTCAATACTTAGATTATCTCAAGGAGAGGTTGAAAAGCAAATACAAGTTGAGAAAAGGAACATAAAGGAAACTACTGGAAAAGATTTCAAAAGAAATTTTTAACTGGATATTGGGTAAAATGTTAAGTCCATATCACTTTATAAGATAGGTTTTTTTTAAAAAAAACAACCACTAGGACTTTATGAAAGAAATATATTTTTTTAAGTTACTTTTGTTGTTATTCATTTTGCAAAGGCCATTTCTGCTGTTTAACAAAATTTCCCAGCTCTCTTTTCTAAGTTAAAAAAAAAATCCCAGCGTTGTATTATTGTCCTTTTTTCATGAACTGTACCCTTAAAAACTGGGTAAGTTAATTCAGCAGCTGATTCAGTCTCAGAACTCTTAGTAAAATAATCAAAATACTAACATGCATTTGCTTTAAGTTATAAATCTACTACAAATACTGTATTGTAAAAATAGAGAAATATTAAGACAAGTGTGTATACATTTTTGAGGGGGAGACAATACTCTGTATAGCTAAAAACAATGAACACATTTTTTATTTAATAGCTTTATAAATTCACAAGCCCACGGTCAAAATTAATAATAAAAAGTTTTCCTTAAATATTTAAATGATCTGTTGATCTAGGATGAGCAATAACTGTGATAGTATATAAAAATAAATTTTAAAAAAATTTAAATTTTTACAGCTACACGAGATTGGCATGAAGATTTCTTGTGATGACTAAATAGGTTACATGTATAGTGCTTACAACAGTGCTGGGCACACTAAAAAGGTCCAAATACAGTATTACTTAAAAAAAATTATTATAATTACAGATTGGGCACAATATCATGATTTTAAAAAGATGTAGTCTTCATTTTTAAAACATCCCAAATAGGTTCAAGTATCTCATTACTCTATAAAAATATGGACTATCATTACTAAACAATATAACCAAAACAAAAAAAATGATTAATTTTCCTTACGTGACATGTCTGCTGAATCACCTAAAATGGAAAAGGAGCAGAAAAATAATTATCCATTAATAACATAAATATTGAAAAACTCAATGATAAAAGCGATGATTTTTATATATTTTAAATAAGTGTCATACAAAATTAATTCCATGTGAAACTGAGTAAATTGTAAGTGAAGCCAATAATTTAAATTATACATACATAGGTGACCTTTCAAACTTTGGATTAATACTTTATTTTCTTTGTATTTGACAAGTTAAATAAAATTTTAACAACTTTGAAAATAATAATATGATTTAAATTATGATCCTCATTTTGATTTACAAAATGAATTTTTAAAAAAATATATATTTTATTGATTTTTTACAGAGAGGAAGGGAGAGAGAGAGAAAGTCAGAAACATCCATGAGAGAGAGACATCGATCAGCCACTTCCTGCATGATCCCCACTGGAGTTGTGCCCGCAAGCAAGGTGCATGCCCCCGACCGGAATTGAACCTGGGACCCTTCAGTCCGCAGGCCGACGCTCTATCCACTGAGCCAAACCGGTCTCGGCACAAAATGAACTCTTCATAGACCCTTCCAGGTTGGAATGCGTCTCTAGTTGAAGGAGAGAATTAGATCTAAACCTGAGAGAAACGATGGCAAAAGTTACCATGTAACTCCAGGCCATAAATCAGCCGTGCTCTTTATTTATTTTTCACTAAAAATGCTCGGTCTGAGTAAAAGGTTGCCGACACAGAAACATGAAAGCCTGGGCTCGTTATGTTTGTGGTGGAAATACCCATCTCCAACATTTTGGAAGCAGCAGTTTTTAGCGATAAAGGAGTAAAAACGTAGAAATCCTTTTAAGCCTTAGATCCCGGTGAAATAATGATTTCAAGGGTAATTATAATGAAGGCCCAGGGTGCCCGGGCATGGACTGAGAGAGAACAGAGAAAATCGCAGCCACCTCCGCTGAGCAGCTGCAGAGGACACACAGGTGGCTGGGAACCGGTCTGGAACCCAACGGGGAGAGCTGACACCGCGCCCCGGGACGATGGCTGAGAGACGGGCACCCTGTCTGCAAGTCGGGCTTGGCCTGAATCTCTGCAGGACCTGGGACAAGAGCACAGTGAAGACCTAGACACCACAGGCCTCAATATTTTCAACTTATCAATCAAGATCAACTTATTCAGAGGAATGTTTTATCTTCCTACCTTGGAAGACGTGGTTCAATTTTAGAAACTCCTTAGAATTTGGGCAGCCTGAGCCAGCCTCAGCCTGTCCCTCCCTGTTCCCGTCCCAGCTTCAGCCCCTCCCACAGGAACATGGACGCTCACGTGTGGTTGCCCAGCCTGCATGTCCCAGTCCCTCCACCACCTCCCGATGCACGCTGCCCCTCGGGCATCCTCAGGAGGATGTGCCATCTACGACTGAGAGCTTGGCCTTGGAGGAGAGGCTCAGAAGCAGGTTTAGGACCATTTACAGCAGTACCTCGAGATACGAGTGCCCTAACATACGAGATTTTTGAGATATGAGCCGTGGAGTGAGCGATTTTTGCTTTGAAATACGAGCAACAGTTGAGATAGGAGTCATCGCGCGGATCGGCCGGCTGCACACGACCCACCAGTTTACCGCGACTCGAGCGTCTCATAGTTTCCCACGCCTCAAGGTTACGGAACGAATTAAACTCGTATCTCGAGGTGCCACTGTACTAGAGAATTCTGCGTTTTCAAATACCAATGTCCATGGAAAGCAATCCTATCGCTCTCATTTTATTCTGCCTTAGGAAATGTAGTTGAAGGATATCTAAAGTGAGCCCTCTTAAGGCTAGATTGAACTAGATTAGACTCGGGGAGATTTTGACAATTCTCTCCAAATAGCGGAAGATACTATCATGGGAGTAAGAAATTGGCTGTTCTAGACCTAGTTGGTTTGGCTCAGCGGATAGGGCATCAGCCTGAAGGGTCCCAGGTTCGATTCCGGTCAAGGGCACATGCTCAGGTTGCAGGCTTAATCCCCAGTAGGGGGCGTGCAGGAGGCAGCAAATCAATAATTCTCTCCCATCATTGATTTTTCTCTCTCTCTCTTCCTTCCTCTTTGAAATCAATAAAAAAAAAATATATATATATATATATATTTTTTAGCCCTAACTGGTTTGGCTCAGTGGATAGAGTGTTGGCCTGCGGACTGAAAGGTCTCAGGTTCGATTCCGGTCAAGGGCATGTACCTGGATTGCAGGCACATCCCCAGTAGGGGTCGTGCAGGAGGCAGCTGATTGATGTTTCTCTCTCATTGATGTTTCTAACTCTCTATTCCTCTCCCTTTCTTTCTGTAAAAAATCAATAAAAATATATTTAAAAAACATTTTTTAAAAAATTAGCTATCCTAAGTGCCTCAAGTAGGAGGACCCATGAGCTGCAATTAAAGAGACAGACTTGTGTTCTGTATAAAGAAGCACTTTATAACAGAGCTTCCCAAGGAGAGGTTACACTATTTTGTTAAGCGTTAAGTGATGATGGGGTTCAAGCATATGTAGGAAGACCCTTCATCAGAGAGATGTTACAGAGGACAAACACCTAATGAGAGACTAGATAAAATGATATTTGTCCCTGGGATTCGAAGATTCCAGTCAAGAAAAAAAGAAAAGCTTGAATAGCGTAAAATATGAAAAAAGCAAAGTATTTAGATTCTTCTATGATCTATATGATTTCCAACAAAGAGAACCGTAAATATTATAGGCAGTGTTCTGTGCTTTGCGGATGCTAAAAAAAGCTTGGCAGGCAAAGTAACTACTTTAGGTTTAGAAGAAAAAAAGTCCCTCACTCTTTGGTCTCTCTGGAATCTATCATGCACTTAACTAGTCATCAGTCAAGAACTTCTGTTACGGGTTTTGTGGAGGGTACAAGTGGGAGGCAAGGCTCAGGGTACTCTGCACCGCCTGGACTTAGGAGAGGGGAGGCGGTCACTAGTCATTCCACATTCCCTATAGTGTTGCCTTTTAAAGAGTATAAATATCAAGTCACCGTGATGTATATCTGAAGCTAACATAGTGTTATATGTCAATTATTGGTCAATTTTTAAAAAAGGATAAGAAGTGGATGAGAGTCAAATTTTGTGGAAGTTTTAACTTGTGATCACATTTCCTGATCAAAAGAGAAAACTAGAACACTAATATACTAAAGTTGCTTAACAGAGGGAGAGAAGAGGAAAAAAAGAGAGAAGGAGCGATGTTAGAAAATGAAAGAAACAATTTTATCCACAGAATGTAAATTCCATTTTTAAACTGTGTACTTTTCTGTTGTAAGCTTCTTGTATCAGAAGCTAGAATACCTTGAACATGATATGTGCTGAAATAAACTTACTGAATAAATAAGTCTGCTCAATCAAAATTAACAGCAATAAGAAAGTAAGCATATGCCAAGAGGCACAGAACGAGGTTCTTTAGTGACCAAAATGGCAATAACATGGCCTCTCATCCCTCAGGCAGAGTAAAAACAAAATTCGGTTTCAAAACACTCACCAGAAAAAGCAGTCAGACCTAGCTATATTATAAAAACCCAGTGGCCGTAGCACCTTAATGACCAAAGACCAGTGCAGGTGGGCAGGGCGCACGTGGGTGGGTGGGGCCGCGATTTTGCCCTGTGGGCGTCTCGTGTATTTATATTCAAAGATTAGAATATTTTGTATATAATAGGTGAAATATTAGTCTACTTTCTTTTCAAAAGTAGAAAATTTTACAGATGGAAAGAATACAAGGATCTTTGTGGCATCACTGTAGAACTAAGCAACCCAGAAAGTATTTAACTGATCAATGTAGTACCTGCACGAAGACATTAAAGGCATACGTTATCTTAAGAAGAAAGACCCTTGGAACACCTGGAAAGCTGGCTTAGCAACTGAGGCCCACTGAGACCCAACAAACTCAGGGTTCCAATCATTTCTAAAAACCACACCACCTTATGAAGATCTTACTGACAGAATCTATTATGCAGAATTCATAATGATCACGGACTGATTGGTAGCTATGTCTTAACTAGACCTCCTATCCTCTCATCATTTTGCTGGTAGGGTTATGGCCTTTGTATAAGTTTATAGCTCCATTGATTTAAAGATAGCAGGATAGGTGATCATTTAGAAATAGCTGGAAAATTAGATCAATTCCAAGGAGAGAGAGAGGCAGCGGGATTTGCTAGCACAGAGCAGACGTGGCTTCTCTTCTCACCACTAACAACCCTGCTGTAGCAGAGGCTCTGCCCCTTCAGCTGGTTATGTCCTGGCTCCCTTAGTCACCGTGTCTTCCTCAAATCCTTCCTTTCTGCCCCACATGCTGTTAAATTAAACCTTTCTGCTGATCTGAAATTTCTGCTAAAGGACTAAATCCAACTATTTCAATCAACGTAAAATAGCTTATTCTTAATTTTGAACTGCTGGAAGCAACTCAGATAACTGAAGTGAAAGAAAGATACCTGGAAATAAATAATATGGTCAAACTGGGTGTGTGCTTTCTGTGCAAATAATTTTTTAAAAATAAACAAGATATTTTAATTTTTTCCTTAGGATACGAAATTAATTTGAGCAAGGCAATCACTTAAAATTATTTCTTTTAAAATATACAAACATACCTACTTGGCCAGTTGCTACTATGTTGATGAATTTGGGGTGCTGATTTACAGTGAGGCACAGAATATCATCATTATGTTCCTGATAAAAACTCTGAGTCCCTATAAAAAATAATTTGAGAATTAAATTTTAAAACTTTAAAGTATAACAGCCAACTGCACTTATCCACAGCTATAAACTGCTCTGTTTAACTTACCTGCTTCTCGAACACATATTTTTGCGCACTTAATATGTGCGTATCATCATGAAGATGGAAAAATGACCCAGAAACCTTTAAAGGGATAGAGCCTGAAAGGCATAAGCCGATGTGACACAGGCTGAAGACACAAGTGCCACAGAGCCAAGGATCAAACGCTGTGGGGATTCACAGCGGAGAAGCCTTCTGATCCTGGCACGTGGCACTGCTGGGCTGACCCGGTGGACTCAGTAAATGGGAAGGTGGGTGAGGAGGGCATTCCAGGTGGAAGAATACTTGAAGCAAAGGTACAAAGGCAGGAAAGTATTAAGCACACAAAGGATTCGCTTAGCTGAAGTGTAGGGTCATAAAAAGAAAAGTGAGAAATATGGTTGAAGGCAAATTGGAACTAGAATCATAGAGGAATTTGAATGCCAATGTATTAAGTTTCATAGTCATTATAATCAGCGGGGAGGTACTGAAAAATTTTACTTATTTATTTAATGTATTTTACTTCAGAGAGAGAAAGAGAGAGAGGGAGGAAGGGAGAGCGCGAAAGAGAAAGACACCAATAGAAGGTAAATACTGATTGGCTTTCCAAAGCCTCAGTATGAACACCACCCACCTCACTCCCCCCCCCCCGCCAGCCATCAGCTCACCCAGAATGCTACTTTCAATCACTATCAGACAACCATCCAAACCATCAAAAGAATAAAGTTACAATGGTTTCAACATACAGTAAACCTTCGCTCAGAGACCTAGGCGCACTTGGCATATGAAACCCATTTCTGCTCCTATATTCTATTAAGACTGTAAATTTGGTTCCTTGAAATATTAGTAGGAAGGTCTTCAGTATGAAGTATATTCTGGGCTCAGGCATTTTAATTATTTAAGGTTTTAACCAAGAATTTTAAGATGCTAAATTTGAAAATTCTAAATTTAAGAGAAAGTAGGGATGAGGAACCAAGGTTTCCTACCTGTAGCGACGTTGTGCAGAATTCCAATGGATGCGGTATGATAGATTATATCATCACCATCATTTAAATAGTGAACGTTATTCCTACAGTCTCTGCCTCGGTAGCCAAAAACAAGCTCCAACATGAGGTCCTATAACAAGGGTAAATCCACAATATGATTCCTCATGTCTAAATATTCACCATTTTTTTATTGTGTACAGTATTGGTACCTTCAGACAAAATAAAGGATGCATCCCTGATGTTTTACAAACTGCAAACACAAAATTAAAGTAGACATACTTCTTTATGTAACCGGTTTTGGACAGCTAAAACACACATTCTATCTTTTCCACATAAAGTTGTAAGAAAGAAAAGGAAAGCAAGATTCCATGAATTTCGGTTCTTAAAAGATTTTATGGGTTAAACATGGAGATGCTTCTGTCCAAAAGAAGAATATTCGATTTGTGTTCACTAGACAAGGTAATAGTTACTTTGACTATTACAACTCAGTAGAGATTAGGTGCCAGAGGTGCCCTTTTGCGCATGGGAACAGGACAGTGACATTGGGGCACAAGGGCGACTCCTGCTCGCAGTGACCTGGGACAGGAAGTACCATCGCCCTCCCCAGTTTGACGCCTTATTTTTGACGCAGCGGAGCACAGTCTGCTGGTTGCTGCTGGTACTGGGATTACAAAATGCCCAAGATGTCAATCTAAAGCTCAGCCTTGACATTTAAGCCATCAGTTTTTACAACCAAACAGAAATGATTATCCGACATGTGTATATTCATTAAACCAGATCTGGGTATTTTACAAAAAGGAAACAATGAACCGGAGAAGGCGTTTTCCTCACCTCGATGGGCCTCTTTTTCTTGCCAACATTGTTTGTTTGCAGTTTCTCGGGCTGCGGCGGGGCCCTGCTCACGGGGGGCCTGGAACAGGGAAGGCAGTTAGGGGCACCTTTGTGGAGAGAAACGTCTAACACCCCTTCCGGAGAGACTTGTCTAGCACGCCTTCATCAACACAAGCCCCATCTGCGTGCTCACTGGACTGCGCCCTCTCTATCTTTGTATCTTCTAAAACACGAAGGGATGCGGCCTTTTATTCACTTTACTTTTAATTTCTTCAGTGCGTGTTTCATACTGCGAATACTATTCAGCAGCCTGCTTATAAGAATATACAGATGTCAGTTTTACAAACTCAGAGCCTGGATTACTGCTCCCAAGTATCTCTCACAGTATTTTACATCCGGCATGTATTCATTAGAGTCTTCTGGAACTGAATTGTGAAAATATTTCTATGAATTTCCTATTGCCAACGGAAATGCGTCTGAGTTGGAATTTGGGCTCTTACCTGCCACTGCGCGCTACCTCCTCCCCCTCCTGCAGTCCCTAGCATGGCCGCGGCTCACCATCAGTCCAGCAGGACACGTTCTAGTTTCGAAGCAGTAAATCATGCCACACTCCATAAAAGGTGATGCTGTTACTACTGCCTCCGGCTCCTCCTCTTCCTGATCCTCACTGTGACTCAGGTCTAACCAACCTCACCTACACAGCAGCTCTCCCACTCTAGCTCCCTCCCCCCTGTGTCCACTGCCAGTTCAGGACTCTTCGTGATGTCCCATTAGTGTATAAAGCTCACATTGGGTTCATTTAAATGTAAAGGCTCTTTCCTAAAATTCTTGGTAAAATAAAATTTAAAAACTCGGCTTCATTTAGTTTTAACTGATATAATCATTATTCAAAGGTTTAATAACCTGAACACCGAATCTCAATTGTTTATCAACTCCCCCCTTAAAATTTTAAGCTAATATTCATTAAATTTTTTTTTTCTTATTGATTTAGAGACAGAGGAAGGGATAGGGATAGAGAAATAGAAACACAGATCCACTGCCTCCTGCATGCCTCCTATTGGGCATTGAGCCCACAACCAGGCATGTGCCCTGACTGGGAATCAAACCTGTGATCTCTTGGTTCATGGTTTGATCCTCAACCACTGAGCCACACCCGCTGGGTTAATTTTTAACAACAAAGTCAGGAAATGATACAAATTAACTTTGCTCTGAAAACTTCCAATATTTATAAATAAGCCCATAAAAATAAAGGTGTAACCAATTCGTATTTTCAAAATGGTTTTCAAGTTATTTGTCCATAAAAAGTAAATGAAGTGTTATGTCTTGAACACCTATAATAATAAAAGCGTCATATGCTAATTAGATTGGAAAGCCATGGCAGGCGGGGGCCAAGGCAGAGGCGGCAGGCGGGGGCTGATGCAGGGGGCAGGGGCTGAGCCCCTTGCATGCAGTTCATGCATCAGGCCTCTAGTGTAACATAACAGAGTGAGCATTTTCATGGTCAACAGCTTATGTAGAAGTACCTCACCTTGGCTGGCTGGTGGCATAAAAATTAAATGCACTTACAAAACTAGAAAGAGCTTTTCAAATGATCACAACAATTTTGGTTTCAAACCTTTTTCATATACTTTAAAAATATATGTAATTCATAAATATATGTTTCCATTGAGTTTTAGAGAGGGAGAGATAGAGAGAAACATCAATGTGAAAGGGACACTTTGATGATTGGTTGCTTCCTGCATGAGCCCTGACCTGGGCCCCAGCCAGGGAGAAGCCTGTAACCTAGGTACGTGCCCTTGATCAGAATCGAACCCGGACCCTGCAGTCAGCAGGCTGAGGCTCTATCCACTGAGCCAAAACAGGCAGGGCAGGATATGACATTTCTTAGCCCCTCCAGCAGCAGACCTTCATTTTTCCTCCAGGAGTGAGGTGGCAAAACCCTAGACCACCTTCTTGGATTTTTATCACCCAAGTTACCAAGAACACGGCGAGTGGTGGCAGGAGATTAGCCAATGAGTGGTCAGAAAAGGTGTTTATGCTAGAACTGGTTTGGCTCAGTGGATAGATCGTGGGCCTGCAGACTAAAGGGTCCCAGGTTTGATTCCTGTTAAGGGCATGTACCTTGGCTGGAGGCACAACCCCAGTGGGGAGTGTGCAGGAAGCAGCTGATAGATGTTTCTCTCTCACTGATGTTTCCAGCTGTCCATCCCTCTCCCCTCTTCTCTGTAAAAAAGTCAATAAAATATACATATTTTTAAAAAATGGTGTTTCCTCTGCAGCTCATGCAGCCCCTGCATTGTATCCACTGGGCTGGGGGAGAGGGGGTGTCCTTGCCACCTGGTGGTGGCCACCAGGGTCTCCCCACAATCCAGGGATGGGGGCATGGACCCCCCGAACTGCCACTTGGTGCCAGAGCATGCGTAAGCAGCTGGGGGCGTGGCTGCTGCACCCACAGTCCTGGAATGGCCGGGGTGTTCTGGGACCCCTGCCGTTCAGGCCTAAGTGCGGGCCTACGGGCTAGGAGCAGCCTGGGTCCCAAGTATGTTCCTGGAACCCAGGCCGCTTGGCGCCTGCATATGCAAATTAACCAGCAGCTTTGGTGGGTTAATTTGCATACTTGCTCCTGATTGGCTGGTGGGCGTGGCATGTGGGCATAGCGGAGTTGTGGTCAATTTGCATGTTTCTCTTTTATTAGATAGGATAGCTGTAATTTTTATCTATACAATCCCATGTAACAGTTGTATATACTTTAAACCCTGTAAAAATAATTCATATAAGATATATTATTGCTTAAAATTACACAGCTTGCAATATTATACAAGTTAAATGGGTAACGTTTCAGAGAAGTAGTTACTTATGTGTGAATCCAATAATTAAGATGCTCTACATTTCAGAAATACTCATTTCACAGGAGAAAAACAAACTGTGATTACAAGTAAAGGACACCAAGTAACATACAGTAGCTCATTAATGGGAAACATAAAAGAAGATAAGAATACAAAATTAGGCCTCATAAAACATAGCAAAGAAAGAGGATTACCTGGAACCTCTTTTTAGCAGCAGATAAAAAGGGGAAAAGATTACAACACAGATTTAATTTAAAACACTAGTAAAATACCTCCTGCAATAAAATATTTTTTTTTACAAATTTAAAAATTATAGCAGGTAAACTATACTGTATATTTTAAAGGCCTGTTTTTATTTATTACTGCATATTAGAAAAGACTTAAGTTACTCCATTAATGGCAGGGAAATAAGAAAGATGAAAAATAAGTGAGAATTCAACATGTTGTTATAAATGTTAAAATTTGCAAAGAACAGGTAATTCTTGCTGACTGCAAATAAAGGAGCACCTTATATTTGAATTTCTATACAATCTCATTTCAAATATCCTTTTTTCATCCTTATCTTCCAGCATTTTCCTAATGGTATCTTTAAAAAAAAAACTCCTCAAGTAGCCCTTACCACAAATGGTTCTACTACAGAAACAGTTTGGAGACATTTTCATCTCAGTACAAGTACCCCAGAGTCCTTGCACACAATTTTATCAAACATATAAATAGATACATTCACTGTCGCACGTTACTGTTTTAAAATTCATGGAGACATTAAATATGCATAAAATGATCTTTGTAGGTTTATAAACTGAAATTTTTCCCACTGACAAAAATGTATGGTTAACAGATTGTTTTTATCAGTTTCTGAAACTTAAGGGAAAATGAAAACTACCTTAAGTATAGGAGTCTATGAAAAGTCATTTTAAAACCAATGATTATAACCAAGACTCTCATAACAATACCCACATATTATATTTATAAAATGCAACTGTTTTGTAGAATTTGTCCTGTTTCATTTTCTGATTCTTTCCTGACAAATGTAGTTCAATTTTTTTATGGGGGAAACATATACTTTAAGTAACTATAAAGACCAAAACAGAAGAGTCAATTTTTGAGTATTTTCTTTAATAAAATACTGACCTTACTATCCCCTGCCTTCAAAAGGAGCAGAAGGAAAAAAGGAGGAGACATATGAAAACTGATCATGAATAAAATGTACCAGTTTACTAAGCTGAGAAAAGACAAATATCAAAAATTTCACTGATAACAAATTAGATTTGTTTCACAAATATTTAGATAAAAAGAATAACAAAATTATTCAAGTCATTTAGGTAAAATACCCCACCAAGTATTAAACACTTATAGTAGTTATCAACTTGTCATCAGAAACATTTTCCTTTTAAGTGAATAAGATATTTGACAAGCATTTGTCTTAACTGTCTATCAAGTTTCTTATTTCACATTTGATAATAATGTATTTTATTTAAAATATGAAAATAATTACTTATACAGACTATTTTATCTCCTCACAAATATAGTCAAAGTTGGTAAAAAGAAATATAACTTCATTTTTATTTCCTTTGATTCGTTTATTTCATGAAAATGAAGACTCCTAACTATGAATCACATTACTGGCTTCTTCTGCCTCAACACTTTCAGAAGAATTTAGTAGAGCTGAATTATGATTTGAGAACAAGGTGTGAAATAATTTCAAAATAATTTTTAAAACATTAGCTGTAAAAAATGCAAGCTAGCAGCAAAGATTATAATCATGACTGTCAAATACTCTCCATGAGCAGCAAGATATTTTCACCTGTCAGAACTTGGGTCACTTCAGCAATGAGGAAGAAAATTAAAGTGTTTTACCATCAAAGATGGCCTACATATTAAAATTAGGCCACACTTTCTTACATACTAAATTTATCTGATAAATATTTTTCTTTAAAAATAAATATAATAAATGAAAAAGACTTATGGAAATGTCAAGTTCCTTTTCCCTTATGAAACACTTTTCATGCTTCATGCACTGGGTGATATACTTTCCTTTAAGTAATAGTAAGCACTATGTTGCAAATATTCTAATTAGGAATATGCACATTTGCATATTTAAATATATTACTTTAATTAATATATAGGCGGTGTTCATTACTTTGTGAATATTTCATTTCATAGAGTGTTTCAGTATTAATCAAGGTATTCCTCAGGTTACTCTGTATTTCATTCCAGGGAAGGGATGTCACTGGTAAAGACCTACTATCTAAATTCTTTCACTTAAACCACAAGTTAGAAGTCATTTTACCTCTGAGGAAACTGAGGCTCAGAGAGGACAAACCGTTTAAAAGATTCACATTGATCATCTACACAACTGGTAAATGACAAAATGAATATTTAACCCACTGTCTGAATTCAAAGCCCAGGCCATGTACCTCCTACCCAGGGGCTTCAACTTTGAATCCTGTGCAAGTATTCAGATTGTGGTTTGGCCAATTTTTATGAAACATATCTCTGACTTCACACTTTGCCTCTTTACATATGATGGCAATGCTGCTGATCAGCCGTCAGATGACTCCTCACTGCTATTATCTGAGGTTTACGATCATCAACATTCCACCTCAACATTCCACCTGAACTTCCTGGGCACTTGGGGGTGAATATCTAGTTCTGCCCTCTTCTCCATCACCATCATGCACCCCACCTTCCAGCATCATCCTTTCCCCGATTCTTAAACCCACAGGTGTAAACGCCAGTCTCTCTGCCAGTGCTTTCTTCTGATGCAATTTCTACGAGCTGAGCTCCAATGCTCTTCAGCACTGCCCTCACCAACTACACTCTCCCCTGAGTCTTCCACACGCTGTTCATTGTGAATGCATCCCCTACCTTTCCCTCCCCCCTCAAATACTCGTACCAACTTCTCACTGCAGCTTCTACAGGAGAGTCGCTGCTGTTTTCCCTCCCTCTCTGTGCCTCACTGCTCTTCCTGGGTAAGGTTTCCTTTTTCATTTCCTAAACCCTCTTTGCTTCTGCAATCCACGCGATCCACTGACCCATATGCCTTTTTATTGTTTCCTATCTTCCCTAATGATTTTAAAAGCATCAGCTTCACCATTTCTCTCCATCTGTCACCTAGCTTAGAGACTCTATTAAAAAGTTATCTCCTCATAAAATTATTGTGTACACGTCCTTAGTTTTGATTGGCTGATTCTAGAAAAAGACCAGTAATTCCCATTAGAGACAAGCTAAACTTTAACTTCCCTTTTTGAAAAATTTCTGAAATAAATCTATCCTTGATTAAAGGCACAGGGTTCAAAGGGCCTTTTCAAAATTTAATATCTCTGCTCATGTGGCTTCCTAAAAGGTACATAGTACTAGGTTTGATTTTTATTATCTCCCCAACCCCATCACATACATTTATAAAAGTTAGCAAATAACATTCTTCAATTATATAGACTTTACATATAGCACCATCCCTTAAACCTACTTATAAAAAGTATCACCACCAAAAAGCACATAAGGAAAAATATGATTTTCCAAGAGGTACTGGGGACCATATAATAAAAAGAGTACCACTGTTACTTCGTTTTGGCAAAAATACATTCAGTTAAAAGAATAAATTCAATTATTGATAGCAGTATCATTTTCTTCATCTAGTTTTAAACGACATTCAACTAAAGAATAAATTCAATTATTAATAGCAGTATCGTTTTCTTCATCTAGTTTTAAACTTGACTGTTACCTCTCATCACTTGAGGGTTCTTTTTGTTGCAAATGAGGCTTGATTCCAAACATTGGACGAATATTTGTTGATAAGGCTCTGATGGTGTAACTGATTTCATTCTCCCTTGTAACATCGCTGTCGTAGCCTATCACAAGATAGAAGAATTATTCATTAACTGGTAACCGAAGAGGCAAAGTATGTGATCTTATTACTTGGATACAAGAATGTTCAATGATATAAGTTAAATATATTATTACAACCAAATTATAAAATAATATACAGCCAGTAAAAGTGATGTGGAAGAATATTTAATGATATGTAACAATATTTCAAAGTATTACTGAGTGATAATAGCAGGCTACAAAAAATTAGTTCAATATGATACCATTTTTTGTTAAAAACATACTATGTATACAAATGCCTTATTACCAGGTTCCAAATTATTAACAGAAGTTGCCTCTGAGTGGTCAAGTTATGATGCTGTGCTTATTATTTACTGTAAAGGGTATTTTCTAACTTTTCTATCATGACCTGATATTACTGGTGTATTAGGAATTATTTTAAAACATGAGGTTAGATACTATAAATTTTTAAACAGTACTTATTTAGGTATTATCATACGTTTGTAGATAAAGAATGTGTAAGTCATCAATACATGACAGCCTGCTCTTCTCGAGTCACACAACCAATTCTGGTGTTAAATAGACCAAATAGACTAAACTCACAATTTATTCAAACATTAGCTTAAACCAGCTATACATACTTCTGCAGCTTAAACCAGCTGTACTACTTTTTCTATGTTCTAGTTAAAATAAGACTGTAAACCAACACACCCCCATCTTCTTCTGAGCCTGTGTCAGATTCTTCACTATCACAAGGCCTTTTTTCTCGCGAGCCCTCCATTTCATTTGTCCAAACCATTAAGGACATATCCGCACCTCCTAAGGTCACCAGCATGCTGTCATCGCAAGTCCAGCGCACATTTGTGACCTGTGTACTATGAGCCACATACCTCTTAAATTTTCCACATTTTCCCTAAAAACAAAAACAAACAAAAAAAGCCAAAAAGTCATCCTGAGAAATGTCATTACTTGAAATCTTTCAGTTAAAACTTTGAATTTCTTTCTTAATATATGACTAGAAAGTTAGTCATTATAAATACAATGTGTACAAATTAGAAAATATTGACATTCACTAGAATAAAAAATAACAGTTCCCCAGCTGGTGAGGGCAGGGAACACCAGGTAGTTTCACACCTTGTCTAGTACCAAGAGACATAGCTTTTTTATTTATGTATGTATTTTAAAAAATATATTCTATTGATTTTTTACAGAGAGGAAGGGAGAGGGATAGAAAGTTAGAAACATCAATGAGAGAGCAGCATCGATCAGCTGCCTCCTGCATGTCCCCCACTGGGGATGTGCCTGCAACCAAGGTTCTTGCCCGTAACCGGAATCGAGCCTCAGATCCTTCAGTCCGCAGGCTGACGCTCTATCCGCTGAACCAAACCGGTTTTGGCGGGACATAGCTTTCTTAGAAATCAACTTGGTACTATGCATTAAAAGCATAAAAACATTCTGACTTTTCATTGACCAACCCCCTTCTAGAGATCTATGCTAAAAACGCCACAGGTGCAACATTTACCTCGGCGTTTACTTCTAGCAGTGGAAAACTTTAAATGCCTTACATGTTCCTAAGAGTAATACTACAGTGTAGACCTATGGAATAACATGTATCTATTGAAAACAATGGCTATGAGACATATTGTTGAAATAGAAACAATGATATAAATATCTATGTACCAGGTACCCATCTTAACAAAAGTAATTATCAAGCATTTTGGTACAAACCCAGGTAAATAACTTTTATCTTCATTCATTCATTGTCTTGTAAGCACCATACATGGGAATATATTTTTCTTTTCAATGTCAAGAAAAATACAAGTTTTAGAGACTGGCAACTTTTAAATCTTGAACAGCAGCATTGCCAGTTATAGAAGTATACTTCAGAGTAATGTATCATAAGCAGGTTTCAGATGGACATCTTTTCAAAGATGTTAATGTAAGAAATGTTTTTAAATATAGAAAACATAATGCCAGCTAAATCAGTAAACTTCTAGGAACAAAAGTTAGCTGAAATAAAAGGAGGTTCTGTCAACAAAACACTGCAAAAAAAGTAGTTTGCCTAAGGTTTTGTGGTTCTTGCTGCAATAAGCGAAGAAGGAATGTAGGCATCTATACCATCTAAAATGCTGGAAGTGAAGTTTCTGCCTAATGTTTTATTGGAACACATTCTTATCCTATATCAGGGCTGGACACACCCTGGAGCCCTCCCGCAGTCCCTTTCCGTGGGCCAACCTAAAATCTAATGAGTTCGCCAACCACTGACCTAGACTCTCAATTCCAATAATTACAGGCTGCTGTTGTGCCTTGTGATTAAGCCCTTATCCCAGTGGTTGGCAAACTCCTTAGTCAACAGAGCAGCAAACGGCGGCTCACGAGACCTATGTGGCTCACAAGCTGTAGTTTGCCAACCACTGGGCTGGACATACCCTGGAGCTCTCCTGCAGTCCCTCTCCAATGGCCAACCGCCCACGTCTCTCTCTGGCCCCGATCATGCACTGGTGGGGTCCTTTGGGCTGGCCTGCACCCTCTTGTAATCCGGGACCCCTTGGAGGAGGTCAGAGAGCCGGTTTCAGCCTGATTCTGCAGGCCAGGCTGAGGGACCCCACTGGTGCACAAATTTGTGCACCAGGCCTCTAGTCAACTATAAAGTCCTACCACTTAAGTGTATAAAGTAGATATAATACTTTCTTGGACACCTGAGTTCTCTATGAGAATTTTTAAACTTGTGTTTTCACTTCAATGATTATCTAAAAATAATATGAGGCCTGGTGGTGTGGCTCAGTGGTTGAGCATCAGCCTATGAACCAGGAGGTCACGATTTGATTCCAGTCAGGGCACATGCCCAGGTTGCAGTCTCCATTCCCAGTAGGGGGGCATCAGGAGGCAGCCAATCAATGATTCTTATCATTGATGTTTCTATTCCTTTCTCCCTTCCTCTCTTTGAAATCAATAAAAGCATATCTAAAATAAAATAACATGAGCAATTAAGACCATTATGAACCAAATATCACATATGGTTTCAGTGCCCTGTTTCAAAGATATCTTTAAGCCCATGTTGGTGCCAAATTATATATCTGAATTTAAGAATAAATACATCTAGATTTGATACATGAGTTTTACTTTTGTAATAATGTTTCCCAGTAGTTTGAATATAGGAAAGCAATAAGAGAATTGAGTCATCACACATTAGCATAGACATGTAGTACAAGTACTCCAAAGAATTTGTACAGTTTGGTTTTAGCAAAATAACATCATTCATCATATTAAATCAATGTTGTTTACCTTTGTAGATATTCATAGTATTTTTACTTAATTGATCAAAACAGTAAATAACAAGTATATATATATATATATATATACTTGTTATTTACTACTAATGGTATATATTTAATCACAAGAATACTAAAATTACTTAAGTTACTATTAGGATAAAAGGGATATTTCCTTTAAAAGGAATATTTACATTACTCAATGTTGAGAAACACTGTACAACATAATACAGAACTTAAGGCATGGAATCACAAATTATAATACTTCTAGATAAAGCCAGAAAGGTGATGCTAAGACTAGGGAACATAAGGCAGTTACAACTGGCTGCTTATATTTCCCTCCTATTTTCTCCTTCCTTTCCTGTTTCCTTCCTTTCTTTCTTCTGCTTCCTTCCCCCCTCTCTCCCACAAAAGAAAAAAAAAAGAATAGGGAACATAATTCTGAACCTTTCATATTACAACTTATATTACCTCTGTAATATTGTCATTTCACTGCTGTAATGAAATAGCATTTCACAGCTATGACATGCTCTGAAAGGACATTACATTAACGTTATGATTGCAATCATTAGGAGCGTTGAAGAAAAGCACATACTTTGGCAGGATATCTAAATAACTTCACAAATCCCAAGTCATCCCCAGTGGCCAGAACCATTTTGTCATGGGTGAGGCAAGAGGCAGTTACATCTGTGACTTCTCCAATTACTGGCCAAATCCCCTCACAGCACAAACCAAGCACACTTGTCCATGATGCCCAACCAATTTTTTCTACCTAAAAAGGAAAAAGAAATATATTGTAAGTTTGAAATATCTAAACCTAAAAGTTAACAACTAAATATGAATACTTTTCTTTGTAACTGTATGCCATAAGTAAAATAAAAAATGCAATAAAAATTATTAGTTGTCTTGGTTTTGTAGCCTCCTAAACTCTCTAGTTCCTGTAGAAACATTTTTTAAAAATGTATCTTTATTGTTGAAAGTATTACAGATGTCCTTTTTCCCAATTGACCCCTTCTAGCCTGTTCCCACCCCCGTTCCCGGGACTTCACCATGTTATTATCTGTGTGCATGTGTTATGCATATATGCATGTTAAGTTCTTTGGTTAATCTATTTCCACTCCCTGCCCTTCACTTTGAGATTCATCAGTTTTTCCATGTTTCTATGTTTCTGGATCTATTTTATTCATCAGTTTATTTAGTTCTTTAGATTCCACATGAGTGAGGTCATGTAATACTTGTGTTTTGCTGACTGGCTTATTGCACCTAGCATGTTACTCTCCAGGAACCTCCATGCTGTCTGCACAGTATTCCATGGGTAAATATACCACAGCTTCTTTATTCACTCACCTACTAAAATTTTAATATGACATTATTAAAGATGTGCTCATAGATACACTGTGTGTTCTAGTGAAGAGCATACAGTGATAAGGAATAAGCTCATTTTTGTTCTTTGAATAATCAAGTTATTCTTACCTTTCACATTTAAATTTCTACTAATCTCTCTCTTTATATATATATATATATAATTATTCAAACATCAGTATTACTTCATATATATATGAATGAAGAGATAATATGCAAATTAGCTGGGATGCTGTCACAGTCACGCCTGGCTCAGGAGGAGGGTGCACGCACAGCAGTACATGCACAGCAGGGCGGAGCAGGGCCCGCAGAGAGCGGGGAACAGGCCTGCTCACAGAGAGCAGGCAGGCCCTCCTGCAGAGAGTGGGGAGCAGGGCAGGCCTGCCTGTTTGCCAGGGTGTGCTGGCAAACAGGCATGAACTGCAGAGGAAACACCTTTTCTTATAGCTCATTGGCTAAGAAGGTGATCTAGGGCTTTTCCATCTCGCTCCTGGAGGAAAAAAATGAAGGTCCGCTGCTGGAGTGGATAAGAAATGTCATATCCTGCCCTAGCCGGTTTGGCTCAGTGGATAATGCCTCGGCCTTCGGACCGCAGGGTCTGGGTTCGATTCTGATCAAGGGCATGTACCTAGGTTGTAGGCTCCTCCCTGACTAGGGCCCAGGTCAGGGCTCATGCAGGAGGCAACCAATCAAAGTTCCCTCTCACTTTGGTGTTTCTCTCTGTCCCTCTCTCTTCCACACTCTCTAAAAATCAATGGAAACATATCCTCAGGTGAGGATAAAAAATAGAAAGAAAGAAATGTCATATCCTATGAAAGACACATCTTGAAAACGCCTAAAGAACGTTGTCATTTTTTCACGGTGAAGGGACTGGAGTCCGTGTTGAGGAAAACACTTTGGCGGCGGCGGCGGCCAGCAGTGCAAAGCAGTGAGGTGATGGGAGCAGTGCCTTCCCCTGATCAGCCTGGTCGCTTCCTGCAGAGGAGGCCAGACTGCAGCACAGGGAGTGGGCCTAAGCCATCAGTAGGACATCCTGTGAGGGCCCCAGGATTGCAGAGGGTGCAGGTCGGGCTGAGGGACACCCCCCCTCCGTGCATGAATTTTGTGCACCGGCCTCTGGTACATTACAGTGGGTCGTGTGCAGCCGATCCACGCGATGACTCCTATCTCAAATGTTGCTCGTATTTCAAAGCAAAAATTGCTCGCTCGACGGCTCGTATCTCAAAAATCTCGTATGTTAGGGCACTAGTATCTCGAGGTACCACTGTATAAGCATGTTTTCCAATGAATCCCTGTCGGAAATTATGAACTTTTCTTTACAGTCCTTTCCTAGTAAGCCACTTTCATGTTAAATTCGTTTAACCTCTCTTCCTCAACCATGTCACGTCAAAAACTTTTGCTAATGTTGTCAGGCACAAAACTGGACACTTTGTTTTCCTTTCTTTAAGCAGGAGCTTGCCAATAAGCATGTTCAGCACATGGGCTCCAAAAGATTCGGCCCCCATGCAGCAGTCTAATATGGGATAGGATGTCATAATAAAATGAACTTAGAAAAAGAATATCTATCATTTGAATAACCTGAGAACAGGCTTCCCGTGAAACGAAATGAGAGTAGGCATCAGCTCTGTAACCATATTGACTTACAAATTCTACTGTCTTCCTACCTCCATCCTGGGGATCGTTTGTCTTTTGCCTCTGGGAGCTTCGAAGAATAACTGTTCTTTAGCACCAGTGTTAACCTGTAAGAGCTTTCCTTAAGAAGAAGGCAAAAATATATACACATAGAGAGTCATATATTTATAATTTTATATTTTTGTAATTTTATAATTTTAAAAGAGACCATTACAAACATAGCATGAAAACTTGATATTATAAAGAAAAACAGTTGAATAAAATTCACTTTATAAAAATATGAACCTTAAATATTAAAAGGAAGAATACTAGCTGATAAAAAAATTATAAAAGTCTATGATAACAAAATAATTTGGAGATGCAAACTAAAACAAGATATATCACTTTTCACCTAACTATGCCAAAAATTAAGCCAGATTTAACAATTTCAATTGCTGCCATGGGTGTGAAACCTGATTTTTGTCACATAATCTGATACAATTGTTCTAGAAGGAAGTTGGACATTTGAATAAAATTTTCAAATGTGAAAAAATTACATATACAAATATAAAATACAAATACATATACATTTAGTATTATGTTTAACTTTTATGGGAAAAATTAAGCTTAAACATAAAAGCCGTTTTCCTTTGCAGTCAACATATATTAAGAGCATTTGGTTTTATTACTTTCTATATAATTAAGTAGTTAAGTTTGTAAGTGATTTCATTTTTGTGTATGTCTACACATAAAAACTATTTCTGTTATCTGTATTTAAAAACGAAAACCCACCTAGAAACTAATTTTGGAGCTTTTAAATTTTGTTCAATAGTACTTGAAAAAAATTGATTTGTAATACTAGATTTATAGAGATGAATACATGAAACAAAAAATCCTTAAAAATGGCCCTGGCCAGGTAGGGCAGTTGGTTAGAAAGTCATCTGGATACATCTCGTTATAGGTTCAATCTCCGGTCAGGGCATGTATAAGAAGAAATCAATGAATGCAAAAATAAGCAAAATCAATGGCTCTCTTTCTCTCTCCCTTCCTCATTTTCTCTAAAACCAATTTTTAAAAATCCTTAAAAATGGAGCATTTAAAATATTTAGCATTTATCCAAACTTATTAAATGCTGTCATATGCCATGCATTCTGCTAAAACACAAAGATATCCATTAAATTGTGCATGTTATGCAATTATGACTATAATTTTTAGAGAATGTAATTTTATCAAACAATGGGGAAATCACTTTAAAATTCTCACTAACATACCTATTTTCCAAATTTTCAGTTACTATTTATGTCAAATTTTTTTGACAAAAACTAGGACAAATGATTAATATTATTTTGGATAATACTTAAATTACTTTATAAATTAAAGAGTTTACACTTACTGGACTATCATTTGAATTATACTAGGAGAAATACTGAAAAGTCTAAACTCATGGTATTCATCTCCAGATGTAAAATAAAGCAATGGAAAATAATTTTGAGAATGATATTTTCTTTTCACAATGCTTTTGAACTCATCTGTTGAATCACTTTTGGTTTCTCTAAATTAGAAATACTAGATCAAATGAAACTTTTATAAAACGGTAAGTTATTTAAATTCTTACCTCTAATGTCCCAGTCAATATGGGTGATGTAACTTGTAGCGCCTTTGCAGATGCCCACTCTTTTGCTGCTCATTATGTTGTATATATCCACAAAGCTGTCATGGGATGCTACTGCGAGATATTTCCCAGAACCTGTAATTGTACAACTAGAGTTAATTGTGTTAATATTTTCTGGGAGAATCTCTGTTGTTTTCTAAGCTATGTGTGGTAGAAGGTAACATACTTTTAAAATATGTCCTAATTAACATAAAGTAAGTTCTGAAGTGTAGTAAAGTAGTTAAGTGGAAAGCAAATGTCAAAAATTATATAAAATATAATTTTGGTACACTAAGCATTTAACCAAAACAACAATAACAACAACAAATGCAAACTTACAAATTTAAGAAAAAAATAGAAGTAAACCAACATGGGTAAATTTTGCCTTAACATTAGTAATTCCTACATTGCAGTAGGTTTTCTTATTAATAGTATATAGAAATTGATGAAGCAAAAATACAATTTCAAAAGCATTAAGATGAAAGTGAAGATAGTCAGTCCCTCCAGTCCTTTTATGTTACAAATGAAGAAACTGAAACTCAGAGCAGTGCCTGGATCCAGGTCTCACAGAAATTTAGTGACTGCTTGGGCACTAAAGGTATTCTCATACAGAGCTTTTACCTCTCATCATACTGCCTCTTCTAGTAAAAAAAAAAAAGGAAGAAAAGAAAAGAAAAAAAAGTGAAATTCTTAGATAAAATAACTGTTAACAGCCCTGGCCAATGTGGCTCAATTCCCGGTCAGGCACATGCTGGAATTGTGGGCTCAATCCCCATAAGGGGCATGCAGGAGGCAATGGATTGATGTTTCTCTTTTTCTCTATCCCTTCCTCTCTCTCTAAAAAATTAATAAAAGCATATTTTAAAATAACAGCTAATAAAAATCATGCATGATTTATTTACAGCATTGCCAGACCCAAGTAAATAATCAAAAGTGATTTCAATGGAATGTTACCTGGAGAGAATCGGATATCTGAAATAATATCTTTTCGGTGGTGAAAAGATACAAGATCCTCGAGAGTATCTGCATTTGCCATTAAGAAACTTCCATCACAGAGACCTACAGCTAAAGCTTTACCATCAGGAGAAAAACAGCAGCATCGTCCACCTAAAAAAGAGGAACACAGCATACATCAGGTGACTTTCTCTTATTAAAAAAAGTATGTATTTAAAGAGCCTTTCATTTCAAAGAGGATTCCTAGACTTATTACAGCCTCAAATCAACATTAAAAAGGAATCAAGAGATCCAGGTAATAAAGTCTTCTATGGAAATCAATGGTATGGAATTTTAAGCAATAATTAATACAAAGCATTCATTCCCTCTTCTGAAAGTAACAAAATAAGTACTGAGACTCACCTTAAAAGAAATTAAATTGCTGAACAAGAGTGAGAGTTTTCAACTAATATAAAAAGCTAATGACATATGTGGAAAATTCTTTGGGGGGGGTGGGTGATTACCTTTGTAGTTTCTATCCAATAAATCAGAAATTAAAGATATAAAGTCATCTTTATAAAAATGCTTTCAAATTTTAAAAAATCTGAAAATAAGCAATTATTAGTTTAAGCTAGGAATATCTATACATGTTTCAAAACCACATAATAATGTTAATATTATTTTATTTTTCTGAAAATAAGGGGTAGTGCTGCATTGGCAGCCACATAAAAATGAGCTTTGCCAACAGTAGGGGAAGCAGAGGCACATTAAAATTCCTAAGACTTGGTACCTTGTGCCAAATTTGGAAAGGAAGGGATTGGGGTACAGGTGTTATTGAATGAAAAGTTACAGAATGAATTAGGATCAAGTAGTTATTTAAATATGAAGCATATGATGAAGAAATCTAGGCCATGGTTTTTGAGATTTAAGAGTCAAGAGATGCCAACATGGAGCAAGGTGGCAGTAAAAGAGGGGATGAGAAATGGCAGGGTTTAGATATTTTGAAGACAGAGTTGGTAAGACGTGGACGACGGACTAAGAGAAAAAGACCAAAGTCAAGGAAGGCTATGTTTTTGTTTGAATGGTGATTCCATTTACTGAGATGGGGAAAAATTAGGAAAGGGAGAAATTTTGGTTTTTATCCACTAAGTTAAGGATGCCTACGAACAAGTCCAGTGAAGACATGAAGAGCCAGTTCTTCTCTGGAGCTCCAGGGAGAAGAGGCTGAGAGATAATTATGGGAAGCAGTATCATACAGATAGCAGCTATAGCCAAGAAACTGGATACCAACTTATTAATTTACTAGAGGCCTGGTGCATGAAATTTGTGCACTTGAGGGGGGGTTCCCTCATGTCTTGGGGGATATCTGACTGATAGCTTAGGCCCATGGGAGCAGGCCTAAGCCAGCTATCAGGCATCCTTGGCACTGCCATGGAGGTGCGAGAGACTCCCGCCACCACTGCTGTGCTAGCCAGCCGTGAGCTCAGAACAAGGGTTCTGTGGGAGGGCGCTGACCACCAGGGGGCAGCTCCTGCATTGAGTGTCAGTGTGTGTCATAGCAACCAGTCATTCTGCTGTTTGGTCTATTTGCTTATTAGCCTTTTATTATATTGGATGGCCACTCAGCTCCAAGTCCACCCCTTTTCCTGGTATTGTGACACCGGAGCTGGATCCTGTAGACATTTTTCCTTTGCCGGCTGCCTTGATTTTGGCCAGTGGAAGGTGCTGAAGGGCCCCTTACAAGCAAAAGCAGAAGGAAGGAACTTTTCTGGGGCGCTTATGGGGAGTTTCTCTGACACCACAGCAGATCAGCCCTCGGCAAGTTTCCCACTGGCAGGTCGTAGTTCCTGTGACACCCACACCCTCTCCAAAAAGATCTGAACCTCAGCCTGGGGAAAGGGGGAAAGGGTCCATCCTCTGACTTCAGTCCTTGTCTTGTCCACTAGCCTGTGGCTGGTATCTGCTTTCTGCAGTTGCTACTTCTATACCCTTTAAGAATCCTTTTCCCATACCCTTTTATTAGTTAATACTTCATATTAAATTTCCCTGTTCAAATTCCTGGGGTATCAGCCAAGAAACTGTTTCCTGTTTCTTGACTGATATAGAATTGGTACTGACGTGGTCATGGGAGACAGACCATTAAAGAGAGGACTTCTGGAATTGGTTTGGTCATGTCTTTGTGTTTGAGCAAAGCCTAAATGTGTAATTGTCTTTGCCAATGAGAAATGGGATGCTTAGTAATACAAGGTATGCACTGGCATAACAATTAGTTAAGTTCTATCCTGTGACTGATTATGATATGGATCTACTGAAATAAGTGCCCCAGGAGACCAAAAAGCTATTGTCCTTGACCATTACAAAACGAACGATGACCACATAGGCTGTGTTGTGCAAATGAGTGCATGGACATTGACAGAAAGAAGTAGTAAGTTCAGGTTTCAAAATTCTGAGCACGAATTATGGTCTGAATAAAGAGAGAGCTTCCAGGCAAATCTTAAAAGAAAATCTCCGACAGGGCTGATAGTGCTGAAAATGAAGCACAAAATTTAATTGTGTTGGTTTAAAATTTACAACTTAAAATCAAAGCCTCATCAAGTTTCTTATGTGAAAGTTAGGGTACTGATTGGGAAGAAAGGGGACGCTGAAACTTGGAATGCAATCATTGGGTTGAAATCTGACAAAACTGAGAATCTGAACGCACATTCTGGCCAGTGCAGAGAGACTGCTTGCTCTCCTGTCTACAGAGGAGTGACTTTCTGAGGCAGAAGCCTTGGCAAGGAGACACTTAGCATCTGAAGAGCCACTCATTCCTCTGCTGTCACTAGTACCCCATTGGATCTGATCCCAGCAAGCTCTAGGGCAGTGGTCGGCAAACTAAGGCTTGCGAGCCACAGTCTCTGTCTCAACTACTCTGCTCTGTATTGTAGTGCAAAAGTAGACTTACATAATACACAAAGGAATGGGCATGATTTTGCTTCCATAACATTTATTTACAAATCAGGGGCTGGGTTTCGTCCATGGGCTAACACCTGATACACAGGACTCTTAAGGAGATAAGAATGTTAAAACTGATGTTTCATATGCAACCTGCACACCCACTCATGACCTCCCCCTCCAAAAAAGCCTAGAAAACAGCCCCTTCACGAAGGCGTGGAGAAACACATGGAGAGAGGGCAGCCTCTGCATCCTGGATGAGCTCTGTGACCATCCTCCTGCGAGGGTCAGGAAGGGGAGGGGTCCCCACTGACACGGGCACCCTGTTTCAACCAGCATAACCGGGAGAACCACAGATAAGAAGCATCACAACCACCGAATACGGCGTGATTCTTTTCAGCAAAAAGGCAGCAGGGATGAAGTGATAATCAGAGTGTGCTGGCCTGTGGGGATTTCTGTTGGTGGCTAATTTATCACGGCGTCTCCAGAAATGAAACCAATGAGTACACTGCTAGATTAGTGACTGATCTATAACATAGTAAGAACTCCATACTGGGTGACTAAAAAACCTGACTTAAATCACCACTTAAATACCACAACGGAGAGCTGCAGATTCAACCACTTTTCAGACCTGAGCCTATTTATACTCAGAGCCCCTAGATTAAAGGGGAGACCAGGCGCATTCAGGAAGAACTCAGCAGCACTGCCACAGTACATGAAGTACATTTTCTCCCAAGCATCCGTGGCCACTTATGAGGATGACTGTGACTGAGAAAAAACACACACCAAGCTTTCAGGAATTCCAGACACAAGCTCTGAATTGACACTAATTCTTGAGACTACAAAGCACTGTTGTGTACACCAGCAAACGTGGGGCCGATGGTGAGCACGTGGCAGGAGAAGATTTAGTCCAGTTTTGAACCCATGCGCTCAGGTGGTCTGTGGACCTCACCCAATTCTGAATTGGCATAGAAATACTTGGCAACTGGTAGGGTCCTCTCCACTGACTCTGTGCGCCATGGGGTGAGTTCATTACAACAGGAAGAACTAAGTGAAAACCCTGGAAATTCCTCTCTCTACCAAGACAATAAACCAAAGCAAAACTGCTAGCCTGCCAACTGCAAACGTCAGTGACACCACCTTCGACCGGCAACGGTAGGCGTGAGAACAGCTGCCACATTATCAGTGAGACTTGGTCTGGGCTCAAATCAGGTGGATTTTAAGGTTAAAACTATGGATAATACGTTTATTCAGTAATGACTCTAATTGAAGTTACTCTTCCAGATGCATTCTTCTAGATCTTTCCTAGAGCAAATCAGCACAGCCCCTAGTGTTTTGCATGCAGCCATCGCCCTGGTTAGTGCTTTTTTCTCCAGATCAATTTGTGAGGACAACCACAAGTGATTTGCTTTTACCTGGCTGGTATCTGTGTACACCTTCAAAGCCTTGCCTCAGGGCTATCTCACCTCTCCTGTTCTTTGCCATAATATAGTCCACCGAGATCCTGATCGTCTCGACCTTCCACAAAACATGTCAACGGTCCACTACATTGATGACATTATGTTGGATGGATCTGGGGAGCAGGAAGCGACAAGTACTTTAGATGCCTTAGGAACACTTACGCAAATCAAGAGCATGGCAGAGAATCCCACAAAACTTCAGGGACCTGCCACCTCAGGGAAGTTTCTGGGGATCCAATGATCTGGCCTACGTCAAGAGATTCTTTCCACAGTGAAAGTCAACTGGCTATACCCCACATCCCCTACCACAAACAAAATGCTTGGTAGACCTTTTTGGTAGTAACAACCACCACATCCAAATGAGTTGTGTCTACCCATCTATCAAGTCACCTATAAGGCTTCCAGCATCCAGGGGGGCCAGGCAAGCTGATTTCTAATTGGGTCTTATGACCGAGCAGATCCAGTGATGCCCAACGTGTCTGTGGTGAACAGGGGTGCTGCACGGAGCCTCTGGAAGGCCACCGAAGGAGAATCACATTGCAGAGCTCAGATTTGAGAGAAAATCCATGCCTTCTTTTACAGATAAGTATTTTCCTTTTGAGAAGCTGTTTCCAGTTTGCTATAGTACTGGTTACAGAGTAAATGCCTAACTATGGGATATAGGTGACTATGTGTCCAGAGCCTTCCTATCATGACCTAAAGTTTGTGACTAACCTAACCATACCTGGGTGTGCACAGCATCAATCCATCAGGTGGAAATTCTATTTAATAAAAGAGTAATATGCAAATTGGCTGTCATTTTAACACACCAGATGGCCACCCTCATGTGGTCAAAGATGGCTACCCCCATTGTGGACACACAATGGCTAACAGAGGAGGGCAGTTGTGGACGATCAGGCCAGCATGGGAGGGCAGCTGGGAGGGACCAGACCTGCAAGGGAGGGCAGTTGGGACGATCAGGCCTGTAGGGGATGCAGTTAGGGGTGACCAGGCAGGCAGAGGAAGGCAGTTACAGGCAACCAGGCCTGCTGGGGAGGACAGTAGAGGGGGACCCAGGCTTTCAGGGGAAGGCAGTTGGGGGGACCAGGCCTGCAGAGAAGGGCAGTTGTGGGGTACCAGATCTTCAGGGGATGGCAGTTAGGGAGTACCAGACTTGCAGGGGAGGGCAGTTGGGGGCAATCAGGCTGACAGGGGAGGGCAAGACCTGCAGAGAAGGGCAGTTGAGGGGAACCAGGCCTGCAGGGGAGGACAGTTATGGGGCAATCGGGCCAGCAGGGGAGCAGTTAGGTGTTAATCAGGCCTTCAGGGGAGTGGTTAAGGAGTGATCAGGCTGGTAGACAGAAGCAGTTAGAGGCAATCAGGCAGGCAGGAGAGTAGTTGGGAGCCAGCAGTCCTGGGTTGTGAGAGGGATCCAAAATTGGAGAGGGTGCAGGCTGGGCTGAGGGACACCCGTGCATGAATTTCATGCACTGGGCCTCTAGTGGAGTATAAAAGACCAGGCTTGGCCAGATCTGGAAATTACAAGTCATTTGCATGAACAGGTGCATCAGAATCCTTTACCAGTAATTCTCCCTGCAATGCCTCCTCTATGTCTACACCTCTGGCCTCATAGGTATTCCTTCTGATCAGCTGGCTGAGGACGAAAAAAACTTAGCCAGGTTTACAGATGCTTCTACACAGTACGTTTGTACCCATCTGAAAGCATTGCAACCACACACAGAGGTGACCCTGAAGGATGCTCTGCCCAGACAACAGCTTCTGGCCTGGGTGGTTTTTCTCCAAGCAGCGGTCCTGCCATTCAGCCCGGCCTTCCCTCCAGCGAGCTTTCCTTCCCCAGTGAGCACACGCACTGTCCACTGAGGCCTGCAGCCTCCAGCGAGCTTCCTCTCCGCTGACAGACCGTGTCTGATGGCAGCCACGCCTTTTCCAAACCAGGTCTGAATCCCCATCAAGCTCCTTCCTCGCTTCCTCTCCGCAGCTAACTAGGCCTAGCGTCTGCCTTCTGTTGTGGCTGCTTTTCTAGCTTTTCAGTAGGTAACCACATTTTACTAATTAACTGTTCTTTTTATTAAACTTTCCCAGTTTAAAAGACTAGCATGGTCTGTGTTCTGCCTGAACAATGACTGGGAAGATACCTGAAGTGGGAGCACACCTGTGGGAAAAGGCAGGCCAGGGAGAGAACCCCAGAAGCAGTTGTGCGTGCGGAGAGCGGGAAGAAGAGGCAGGACCAGCAGAGGAAACAAAGAAAGAAGGCGGTCAGGTAGAAGGGGAACCTGAGCCAAGTGAGGACAGCGCTTCAGCAGAGAAAGAATAGTCAATTACGCGGAAATCGAGCTGTAGGTGATTAGGATGAGGACTGAGCTCAGTGAACCAAGAGATAAAAGCCGAACCGCAGCGGTGTGTGACGGGTATCAGCCTCTGTGCTCCGAGGAGCTCGGCCACGGCGGAGAGCGGTGGTGCCGCCGAGCATCACACATGCTCATTTCCTCAACCCCGTTCAGCTGTCTGGGGCAGAATAGGCAGGTGGGAAGCTGAGTTTAAGTGAAGATGAATATAACAAGAATCCTTCACAACTACAGTGGTACCTCAAGATACAAGTGCCCTAACATACGAGATTTTTGATATACGAGCTATCGAGCGAGTGATTTTTGCTTTGAAATACGAGCAACATTTGAGATAGGAGTAATTGTGCAGATCGGCCGGCTGCACAAGAGCCATCAGTTTACCTCGGTTCGAGCGTCTCATAGTTTCCCATGCCTCAAGGTTACGGAAGGAATTAAACTCATATCTCGAGGTACCACTGTATAAACAAAAACTCCCCAGGGATCAAAAATAAAAAGGGGGGCAGAAAACTAAAGCAATAGAATAAGGTCACATATTCCGGAGGGCTGAAGAGACTAGTCTTGCCTCAGGGTCTCTTGAATAAAACTAGAATTTTTGAGGAGCTATATATTCATTGTGTTGATATAATACTGGTTTCAAATCTGATGTTAAGTTCCAAAATACCAGTAGTGAAAATGTAATGCCATTATTTCCAAATTTAAAAATATTCCGATATCTGAATCATTAGCATCTTCAGACATTTGGAATTATATACTGCATTAAGTTTTTTGTTTTTTAAAAAATATATTTTAGCCGAAATCGGTTTGGCTCAGTGGATAGAGCGTCGGCCTGCGGACTGAAAGGTCCTGGGTTCGATTCCGGTCAAGAGCATGTACCTTGATTGCGGGCACATCCCCAGTGGGGGGTGTGCAAGAGGCAGCTGATCAGTGTCTCTCTCTCTCATTTATGTTTCTAACTCTCTATCCCTCTCCCTTCCTCTCTGTAAAAAATCAATAAGATATATTAAAAAAAATATATATATATATTTTATTGACTGTTTACAGAGAGGAAGGGGGATAGATAGAGAGTTAAAAACATCAATGAGAGAGAAGCACTGATCAGCTGCCTCCTGCACATCTCCTACTGGGGATGTGCCCGCAACCAAGGTACATGCCCCTGACCGAATCAAACCTATGACCCCTCAGTCTGCAGGCCGACACCCACTTTGGCTCAGTGCATTAGGTTTTTTTAATTCAACATTGGTTATATAAAGTATGCTTACCAGGTGTATCGGTTAATAATGCAGATTTTGTAATCAAAGAAAACAATCATTTCAAGAGAAACATCAAAAGTGCTTTATTCAAAGTAATGTTCATCACTAGCTACACATTTCCCCCACTTTTCAAGTAATGTGTGGATACTGTCCCAATAGAACTCTTCTTGTTTTGAGGCAAACCATTCAGAGACCCAATTTTCCACTTCTCCGCATGTTTTGAAGTGCTGCTCAGAAAGTGTGTGGTTGGATCGGAATAAGTGGTAATCTGAAGGAGCAAGGTCTGGTGAATATGGCGGGTGGGTTAATACTTCCTAGCAAGTCTTTTAACGAGTCTTTAACTGGTTTTGAATTGTGTGATGGTGCGTTTTCATGAAGCAAAATTACCTTGCTGTGTCTTCTGGCCCATTCTGGTCATATGATGATCAAAGTGTGGTTCAAATGGATTATTTGTCGTCAGTAGTGATCAGTATTAATGGTTTCACTTGGTTTTAGAAGCTCATAATACACCACAGCTTCTTCATTCCACCAAATGCAGAGCATTGTCTTCTTTCCAAAGCCATGTGGTCTTGCAGGCAATACTGATGGTTGATCTGGATCAACCCATGATTTTGTGCCTTTGGGATTCTAAAATCCACTTTTCATCACCAGTCACAATTCGATGCAAAAAAGACTTTCGTGCTGTTGAAGCGACATTTTACTGATGACTTTTCGGTTTTCCATTTGTCTTTTGTTCAGTTGATGTGGCATCCATTTTCCTTCATTTAAAATCATTCCCATTGCTTGTAAACAATCAAGTTGTTTGCTGAACATTTAATCTTTCTGCAAGTTGTTTTTGAGTTTGACACCAATCTTCCTCCAATAATGCTTGTAATTGTTGGTCTTCGAACTATTTCGGTTGACCTGGACACTCTTTGTCTTTCACATCAAAATCATCACTTAAAGCGTTTAAACCAGCATTCACAAATATCTTGAGATGGAGCATGTTCACCATAAGCTTCCCAAAGTATACAATAACTTTCAGCAGCACTTTTATTCAAAATAATGAGTTAAAACTTCCTGCAAATATTTTGGGGCATGAAATTCGACATTTTTTAATTTTATTATTTTATTTATTTTTAAATGTCTATTGATTCCAGGTATTACATGTGTCCTTATTCCCTCATTACCCCACCCCCCATTCATGCTCCCACCCCGTTGTCTGTGTCCATTGATTAGGCATATATGCATGCATATAAGTCCTTTGGTTGACCTCTCCCCTTTACCCTTATTATCCCCTCCCTTCCCTGAGGTTTGATGCTCTGATTGATGTTTCTCTGTCTCTGGATCTATTTTTGTTCATCAGTTTATGTTGTTCATTATATTCCACAAAGGAGTGAGATCATGTGATATTTATCTTTCTCTGCCTGGCTTATTTCACTTAGCATAATGCTCTCCATCTCCATCCATGTAGTTGCAAATGGTAAGAACTCCTTTTTTACTGCAGCATAGTATTCCATTGTGTAGATGTACCACAGTTTTTTAATCCACTCATTTGCTGATGGGCACTTAGGCTGTTTCCAAATCTTAGCTATGCTGGAAATTCGACATTTTTAAATGTAAAAATATCTATGATGTTAATACCTTCAGAAAATTTGACATATGAAGTTTTTTTAAAAAAATATATTTTATTGATTTTTTTTTTTTACAGAGAGGAAGGGAGAGGGATAGAAAGTTAGAAACATTGATGAGAGAGACATGGATCAGCTGCCTCCTGCACGCCCCCCACTGGGGATGTGCTCGCAACCAAGGTACATGCCCCTGAACGGAATCGAACCCGTGAACCTTTAGTCCGCAGGCCGACGCTCTATCCACTGAGCCAAACTGGTTTCGGCTGACATATGAAACTTTGAAGCTTGCTGTCAATATAACCAAATAGCATATCAAATCGTATATATATATAAACATATGTGTAACTCCAGCTATTGAAAAAAATCCGCATTATTAACCAGTACACCTGGTAGTTTCTTACTTCTCTCAAGTTCTATAGAGAAAAGTCAACTGAGCAAAGTTTCAGCTGAAAATAATTCTTACTCTAGTCCAATGACTTTGTAAAGTGGAATATTGGTTTCCGAGGGTTGCCATACAAAACTACCACAAAGTGGACAGCTTAACAAACACAAGTCTAGCCGAGACCGGTTAAAAAAATCAATAAAATATATTTTAAAAAACACACACAAATCTATTCTCTCACAGTTCTGGAAGTTAGAACCATGGTCACCAAACTGCAGCTCACAAGCCACATGCGGCTCTTTGGCCTCTTGAGTGTGGCTCTTCCACAAAATACCCCGGCCTGGGTGAGTCTATTTTAAAGAAGTGGCGTTACAAGAAGTTTTAAAAAATGTGGCTCTCAAGAGAAATTTCAATCATATTGTTGATATTTGGCTCTGTTGACTACTGAGTTTGCCGACCACTGGGCTAGAACACCCCAGCCACGGTGTTGGCAGGGCCATGCCCACTCTGAAAGCTCTAGAAAAGATCCTTTCTTGCTTCTGGAGGTTGCTGACAATCATGGTGCCCTTTGGCTTATACTGGTAGATGCCTCACACCTCAATTTCTGCCTGACACTGCATCGCATTCTCTCTGTGTGTCTGTGTCCCTAGGTCTTCATGTAGCCCTCTTGCAAGGACACAGTCACTGGATTTCGAGACCATGCTAACCCAGTATCACCTCCTCTGACCCTGACTACATCTGCAAAGATTCTATTTCCAACAGGGTCACATTCACAGGCACTGGGGGTTGGGACTCCCACATATCTTTAGGGGAACAAAATTCAACTCACATTAGACATAGTAATAATGAATTAGAGATTCCTTCCATAAATCACCCATCTAAATACAAAGAGGATTAGAAATGCTTTCTTTGAAACAAACATAGCTTGCTATCAACGAAAGGACTATATACCTGTAGTCCCTATGGAAAAAAAAACGTTATTAAAAAAATGTGCTCAAAGCTATCACACAAGAGATCATGTTATATGAAGATAAAAGAGGAAATTTAGACTGGGTTAACTTGATTACTTATGTTTACCAATTTTGTATTTAAATACACTAGTTTCACCAATTTTTACTTTTATAACTTTTCTTAAGAAATAAAATACAAATATTTAATTACATAAATTATTTTGTGTCAAAAAAATATCCTCCAAATACCTGTATTTTCATTTTGCTCCAGAAATACAATCCCATCTCAAGGGAAGAATAGACTTAAAAAATATTCCTGGCAGAAAAGAAAGATGTAGATGTGTCTGCCCCGGCGTGGGTGCTAGAGGAGTTAAAAAATCATACCTGAGAATTCACAAACAGGGATGACTTGTGTAGAGGGTAGATCTGAAGCTATAATATTCACATGATCTAAGCCAATGGTTGGCAAACTCATTAGTCAACAGAGCCGCAGTTTGCCGACCAGTGATCTAAGCAATCCCAATAAAAAAAATTAATTGTTAGTAGTTCTGGATGGTATCACCACAGGCACGTGGCAGAAGAAAATGCAGAATCTCCCGAAGATCACACCTTCACTCCAGACTTCAGAGGATTCCCACAGATAAAGCAAGCCAAGCAAGCATGAACCTAAAATCCAAATTTTCAAGCACACAAGAAAATGGACTGCCGGATGGGGGCGGCAGGCAAATAACCTCAAAGCAGCAGAAAGAAAAACACAGCGTGGTCAGATCTGCAAGGCTGTCATAATTAGATTTTTTAAATAGATGTTTTTATTGATTTCAGAGAGAGGAAAGGAGAGGGAGAGAGAATCATGGATAGGCTGCCTCCTGCATGCCACCTAGTGGGCATTGAGCTTGAAACCTGGGCATGCGTCCTGACCTCCAGGTCCATGGGTTGACACTCGAGCACTGAACAACACTGGCTGGACAAATAACTACATTTTAGATTTTTAATCCAGTTAGGTAAGATTAAAGGCATAAAGAAGAAATATAAAACATAAGAAATAATATAAAAAATCTAAGGCAAATATGAAAACACGCAGAAGTCCTAAATATGAGAATTATCAGAATTAAGTACAGAATGGGTAGGTCAAACAGAAGGTGTTGTAAAAATGTTTTCAGAGCTAGAATACTAGTCAAGATCTTAAGTAAATTTCCAGAACACTACACAGAGAGACAGAAAGAAAATATAAAATTAGCCAAGCTATAAAATAATAGTGTAGAAGTAAAAAACTAAAAAGCCTATTAAAAATTCAGGTTTGGTTATAATTAACAGCTGAAAGCCAGGGGATAAAAATGTCTAACAGGAACTTTCTAATACACAATTATTCATATATGCGTAATAAGGTTGGCAAACATTTAGAAAGTATTTACAGACATCAAGAATATGGACATTATTCATGCTGCATATTCATACTTCCGATTATTCTATAACTAGTTACTATTAAACTGAATTATTTGTTTGGCAAAATTCTCATTAGATAGTCTACATTAACTATAATGACTTTTTAAATAAAATGTTAAGCCTCAGGACCATAAATCCTATATATTCATTTATAAAAGAAAATTGCATTTGTTTACTGAATGTTTGAAAGCAATAACTGTTTTATAATATTTAAACCAGTATAACTTCAGTAATTTTGTTAGAATTAACTCAACCAATATAAAAACATATATATATATATATCCCTTTGCAGTTATAAAAATCCACCTGGCCGAAACCGGTTTGGCTCAGTGGATAGAGCATCGGCCAGCGGACTGAAGGATCCCAGGTTCGATTCCGGTCAAGGGCACGTACATTGGTTGCAGGTACATCCCCAGTAGGGGGCGTGCAGGAGGCAGCTGATCGATGTTTCTAACTCTCTATTCCTCTCCCTTCCTCTCTGTAAAAAAATCAATAAAAATATATTAAAAAAAAAAATCCACCTGATTTCCTCTTGAATCAATGACGACAAACATTTTTAAAACGTGGTTATAGAAGAACATGTAAAAACAAAAATACAGAATCATGACTTTCCTCTGCAATACTATATAATAAAAAGCATAGTATGCAAATTGTCCCCTCCATCAGTAGTTCATTCAGAAGTTTGACCAAGGGGAGGGGCTGCCTGGGGGAAGGGAAGGAGTACCCCGCTAGTAGCCGGCAGCCGCTTGGGGCACTACCAGTGCATGAATTTCATGCACTGAGCCTCTAGTCTAATAAAAGATCCAGCCCTAAAAGGAGCCAGTACTTCTAGCAGACAATTCTTCAGGACTTACTCAAGACATAAATCCACAAAGCTAGGAAGCACGCCAAACCCCAAACAGAATATACTAAAATAAAATACATATATGCATGATTTTATTAAATCATAGAACTATAGAACAAAATAAAAGAGACAGCAGAAACCAGAGGAATAATAACTCTCACCTAAGAACTTAAGAAGTGGTTAAATTAACATTTAAGAATGAAAATAAAAAATCAAAATATGTTCACACTGTAGTGTACTAAGGGCAGGGCGGTGGCAATAGTCTACCCTGAGTGGTAATGCACTGCCTATTGAGAATTTAAAACAACAATAGTAAAACTGGATAAAAAGAGTTTGCTTTTTAAGAATTATAATGTCAGTGATAAAATACTTCAGCTGTCAGAATAGACCATTTCCACCAGTCTGTTCTTACTATGCCACTGATTTGGACAAAGGAAGCTGAAGGAATTTCCCACAAATCTTTATTAAAGAACTCTAAGACTGTATTTTAGGAAGAAAGAAAATGATACAAGAACAAAGTTTGAGATATAAGAAGAAAAAATGAACAAAGAAATGTATAAGCATAGCTAGCCTAAGTAAACTCTGACTGCATAAAACAATAATAGCTAATTGAAGTGGATTAAAAAACACAGAAATCCTAAAAAAATAAAAAGTAAAACGTGTAACTCAGCAATTCCACTCCTGAGTATTTACCTGAAGAAAGCAAAAATACTAACTCAAAAATATATATGTACTCCTCTATTCACTGCAGCATGATTTACAATTGTCAAGATATGAAAACCACCAAAGGGTCCACAGATGGGTGAATGGATAAAGAAAATCTCTCTGTCTCTCTCTGTCTCTCTCTCTCTCTCTCTCTCTCTCTCTCTCACACACACACACACACACACACACACACACACACACACACACACATTAAGCTGTTATTTAAATAGCCATAAAAAAGAGTGAAATCTTGCCTTGAAGGCATTGTGCTACTAATACTAAAGTAAGCGAGACAGAGAAATCCAAATACCATGATCTCCCTTATAAGTGAAACCTAAAACAAACAAACTCAAAGCTCATAGATACAGAGAAATTGGGAGTGGGCAAAATGGGTGAAGGAAGTCAAAAGGTATAAACTTCCAGTTATAAAATAGCCATGGGTGTAATGTACAGCATGGTGACCATATTTGAAAATTACTGAGAGAACAGACCTTAAACATTCTCAGCACAGTAACAAAAATTTTGTAACTCTGTATTGTGGTGTATATGTTAACTAGATTTACTGTGATCATTTTACATTATATATAAATATGCAATCATTGTTTATTCAAAACTAATAATGTTATATGTCAATTATACTTCATTAAAAAAAAAGAAAAGAAAATCTGATGGGTGTTAAAACCAAGTATGTTCCCAATTTGACTAATCAGGACTTCCTAGGGCTCTGTGAAGAAAAGAATATTTGGTAGCCTGATTTTTCTGTGTACTCAGACGTATGACTGTGGTTTTAGAACCCGTTTTACCTTTTCACTTTTATAATTCAAGTACAGAACCATGAAATATTTGGTAATTCTAATTCTTGCCAACAAACAAACACACCACCAGAGAATGAAAAGGCTGGATATCAATCACTTTACAGTGGCTGGAGTTCAAGGGTTCTAGAGATTGTGATTAGCTTCAGATTTGATTAAGGATACATGTTAAATATTTAACAGGAACCCTAGAAGTAGAGGATAGACTCTGTAATTTTTAAGTTTGTAGCAGGCAGTAAAAGTAAATTCAATGACTGAATTACAAATTCGCGTTACACGTTACATAACTTCAGCAGGCCCTTAGCACAGCTAGCCAGATCCTGCCCTTCATCTACTGATTCTATCACATTTCTCACAATCTCCAACTTTTTCAGCCTGCATTCCGCCTACAATTATCCTCATGCTATAAGCGCTCTGTGTATCCTCATCGGCCCTCAGGTGACAGAAACAGCCTTGCTCCAGCAACTGAACCTCTCTACCGGGACAGGCCAGCCTCATTCGCCTCCTACACATGTGCTCAGTTCTGTTTCACCCTAAAATATCCTGCCATCAGCTCTGCTACTTTTTTTAAAATATACTTTTTATTGTTGGTAGTATTACAAATAGGTCCCATTTCCCCCCTCTGCTACCCCTTTTTAAGTTAAGGCCTTCTTTCTTAGTTTTCAATTTTGAATTACACATACTCCACAGTCATGAAGGGGAGAAAGCTTAGCTTCTGTTTCTTCCTATATTTTTTTCTTCCAACATGAACCAGCTGAAAACTGGCACAGGATAGGCATGAGCACAGGAGGCCCCATAAAGCAGACTTTATAAGACAATTAGTTTTGTTTATGTAGCATCATGAGCAAGTGGACAGAGAACGGATATTTAGTCTTTTATAACATACTGACCATTGCGTTCTTTCATTTGTGAGGCTATAAACATGGTGACCACTTACTCTCTGTCTGAGAGCCTCTTACCCTTTTTCAGTTTCCGGACGGCCAGCATACAGTGGCTGGGAGAGAGATCCCATATTCTCAAGGTTCTGTCATCGCTTACAGTCGCACAGATGGGCAGATAGGGATGTGTGGCCAAACCCCACACTTCTCCTTCCATGTGTCCCTATGTGGAAAACACAGCGAAGAGAAATTTAACCCAAAGCTATGTGGATTCAGGAAACAACAAAGACAATTTTGATAATGTGATAAAGACAGAATAATGAATACTGAGTAAGTCTACTAAAACTTTTCTCATTACCTTCAGAATACATATAAGACACCTTTGTAACAACTGTATCTCCACAATTACAATACAATCAAGCTGCTATGAAAAGTAGCTTAGAATCCTAAAACATTCACTGGATGAAGGAAGCAGGAATGGGCTGCCCTCGAATGTTAATAAAAGCCACGGAGGGGGAACAGCCCGATGACAGAGTCAGGAGTTCCACAACCTCCTCCCCAGTGAATGTGGTGAAATAATAATAAAAATACAGCACACATTTCTAGTCTCTGGAAATGGTTCCAAGGAAAAGCAACAAGCGAAGAAACATTTAAGTAACAATCTAAATGAACTGTAGTGTCTGCAGTATTTGAACTGAGACCCACTCCCTTTCTCCCTCTTCCTAACTCACGGATGTGGAAACTCCACAACAGAAACCAAGAACACGCCCCTCCTATTCACAGTTCCCAGTTAGAGCAGCGGTTCTCAACCTGTGGGTCGCGAACAGCTAGCAGGGTCTCCTAAGACCATCAGAAAACACAGAGATTTACATTAAGATTCATAACAGTAGCAAATTACAGTTATGAAGTAGCGACAAAAATAATTTTATGGTTGGGGGTCACCACAACATAAAGAACTGTATTAAAGGGTTGCGGCTTTAGGAAGGTTGAGAACCACTGAGTTAGAGGGTATCTTCCCAGAAGGGGCAGGCGTCAGCATCTCTCAGCCTGCCCCCCGGTACCTGCTACTGATGCTGAAGTCTCGGCAGGTGCTGCTGGGAGGTGGGATCTCCCCTCTTCAGCCCACCCTCATTCTGAAATGTTGTCCCACCCAGGCTGCGGTGCCCCTGAGCAATCTGAGACCTCAGTGTCAACCAGTAAGACTGAAGCTACTGCTCTTCTCCCCACACTCACCACCCCCCCCCCCACACACACACCAAGCACTCAGAATCTAGAGGAAAGAGCCCTCCATTGTTCTCGTCCTCAACTCCAGGGCCTTGGATAGAGGGTTTGACAGGGGTGAGAAGAAAGCCATAAAAGAGCTTCCAATCTCTTCTCAAAGGAACGATTTCATTTAGTGCCAGTGTGCCAAAGTTCTGGCCTACAGGTGGTCTCACACGATGGAGGCAGCAGGCGGTGATGCAATGTAACTGGCAGACTCCGGGGACATACAGACCAAATCGAAAGTCAGCCAGCTTGTCCAAGAGAAGCAGGGCAGACTCAGGGGTAGCTGAGAGGAGACTGCTTAAAAAGTAAAAAATAACAACAAAAATCCCTCGCTAACCTAGGGACCTGTTCCTTTTAAGAAGCCCGAATTTAATTGGTTTAGTCTGTGGGGTGATTTATGTTCCAGGGAAATGTTGAAAACAACAGAGGGTTAATGGCTGGTGGTGGTCAGGGAAAGAGGCCACCAGAGGAAAGAACTCTCCCCCAATCACTGTATGAAGCCGATATTACCCCAATACCAACACCAGATAGACACTACGAGAAAGCCACAGGCCAATATGCCATATAAAATACTGGCAAACTAATTTCATTAGAGCATTAGACACCACAACCCAATGGAATTCATACCAGGAATGCAACGTTGGTTTAAAATCTGAAGACCAATGAATGCACTACATCATTATCAATAAATTAATAAACCAAAACCACATGATAATTTCAATTGATAGAGAAAAAGCATTTGACAAATACTTCGGAGGAAAACACGAGACAAACTGGGAAGAAAAGAATAACTCCTCAAGCTGACAAGGGGTATTTACGAAAAATCCACAGTTAACACTGGAGTTAATGGTGAAGATTGGAGGCTTCCTCCCTACAATTAGGAACACGACAAGGATGTCTGCTCTCATGACTTCTAGTCAACCTTGTGCAGAGAATCCGGTCAACTAATTAGGCAAGAAAAAGACACAGGCATCCAAATTAGAAAGGGGAAGCAAAACTCTCTCTATTTGCAGATGACACACTCTTGTGTACAGAAAATCCTAAAAAATCCACTAAAAAACTACTAGAACTAATAAATAAGTCACTTTAATAAAGTAATTATGGGGCTTGTACACTGAAAATTATAAAACACGGTTGAAAAAAGTTAAAGATCTAAATAAATGGAGAGATTCCATGTTCATGGATTACAGGACTTGATATTGTTAAAAGGCATACTTTCCACACTGATCCACAGGATTCTGCTGCTACTAATATTGCTGTACATGCTTTTTGATATATACATATGAATACTCCTGTTGTGTATATACACTGCTATACTTTTAATTACTACAGTTTTATATTATATTTATTTCTAGCATGAAGAGTTTCTCAAAACTTATTTGGCCACTTTAAAATATCTTTTAAAGTCTCAGAACTTGTAAAAAATTTCATTAAGATTTAGATTATGATCACTTTGAATTTATAATTTATTCAGTTCTCTTATGTCTTTAGTAAAATTGTATACTTTTCTTAATACAGGCCTTGCATATTTTTACCGGTATTTATTCCTGATTATTTGTATAGTTTTCTTTGAGTACTGTTTTTATGTTATTTTCTAACTCGTTATTGCAAATATATACATTGATTTTTATGTGCCAATTACATTTCATCACCACATAAGTTCTTAATAAGTTCTATTAAATTTTCAGTTTATTCTCTTGAATAGTCAATGTATAGGGTTATAATATCTGCAAATATTGACAGTGTTGTTTTTTAACAAACCTTTTTTTATTTTGTTTTGTTTTACTAAACTGACTAAAACCAAACACAGAGTTGAACAATAATGGCGAGAACTGGTATCCTTATCTTGTTCCTAATGCATAGGAGTGTATTTGAAAACTTAAACTCTATAATAAGTATAAAAATATTAGAATGTCATTTTATAATTATGAAATTATATGTGGGTTGTGTGTTTTAATAGTTCTATTTGTGGATTCATCTGTGAAAGTGTACTTAGGTTATTATTTTCAAGAAATCATAAACATGTTGAACACCATGATGCCATCATCTCTTTACTTCAATGGAGTATTATGTGACTAAAATTAAAATATAAGACATGACAGTTTGACAGTTAATTTAATATAAAATATGTTATTTGCTTATAAATTCTCCTTGGTACACCAGGAGAATATATTAACATTGAAATATGTACAATATTCTCATCTATGTTTCCTCTTTGGTATTTTAACAGGAGTGAAGTGAGGGTTAGAGAAAAAAAAAGTCTGTATTAAGAAAGAACATAATTATTTTTAAGGGTAAAAAGCAAACCCCAAATTGGTGTTATTATATAGAGCTGCATGAGGGCAATTTTTCATTAGGGTAAATAAGTGATTTTCAATTGGTGCGCAGCAAGGATTTTTAGAATATGCAATACCTGACTATTTAGTCGGTGACATTGACCTCTTTTCCTCTGGATTATCAAAACAAAACAAAACAACAAAAAAAGACAACAGCCAACACAACAATAGTTATCCTGTCTGAAACAAAATTTTACTTTTTTTGGTCAGATTGGCAAAAAATATATTTCTTGGTGTGCCACAGAATTTTAGTAATTAGTTTATGTGTGCCATGAGATGAAAAAGGTTGAAAATTGCTGGGGTAGAGCCTATCTCACTTAGTGTATTTCACGCTGTCAATTTATTTCCCTCCCTACTTTTTAGAAAAAACGTAATATGTACGGAAAATGCACATGTGAAAAATTAGTACAACGTTCCCTGCTGTTTCATTTTACATTTCTACCACAGATATTTTTTTAGTTCTGGATTTTAAAAAAGGGTTTTATTAATTTCAGAGAGAAGAAGGGAGAGAGAGAGATACATCAATGATGAGAGAAAATAATCAATCGGCTGCCTCCTGCATGCCCCCTACTGGGGATGGAGCCTGCAACCTGGGCATGTGCTCTGATGGAAAACTGAACTCAACCTCTTGGTGCCTGTGTTGTTGCTCAACCACTGAGCCAAACCCCGAGCACATATTTCTAGAATTTTTTTGTTTGTTTTATTATGGACATACAGGGTTGTGTATGCTTATGGTTGTGAATACACAAAAGTTTATTCTTGTATTATTATTTATTATATACTTTTCCATACAAAACACAGTAAACCACAGTGTTTTAGCCCCACCCTTCATTTTCACTGATGTTTTCAGCAGTAAATTTTTAATATACATTCATTTTTAAGTTTTCTAAGTTAGAAACTTGAGAAAGAATGAAGTAAACTGAAGTTTTACAGAAAAACAATGGCCATAGGTTCAACAAATATACCTCAAAGAAATAAAATGAAATATGAAATAAATGCTCTGGGTTAAATTAAACTGTTTTTTCTTTCCATTGGTTTGTTTTACAGTAACTAATTACTTATTATCCCCATGATATGCACATTTATTTACTGAAGCTATGCATTTAGCTATAATTAAATACAATTTTTGATACATAGTAGTAACATTAACAAGTATTTCTCTAATTAATTTAACATCATTTTCACCAATATCAACTTTAGCTCTTGGGTACTGTATCAACTGTATATTAAGGGATAAAAAACATATTAACACTTGAAATTACCTGCACCAGAAGTGTTATTGGGCCACTTTTATCCACTTCTAGTATTTCACCATTCTTGGTGCCAACTAAAATATGACCATGTCCCAACGATATGGCACGTATAGATGGGTTATCTTCCAAGAGAAGACCTGAAATGTTAAATGTAGATGTTCCTCTAGGTATCAATTAGAATAATACAAGGATATATATATTGCCAAGGATGCTCTTCTGACAATGAAAATCACATTACAAGGTTGCTTTCTCCTACATTGTAACTATTCTAATAAATGCACTACATTTTCTCCATTCAATTTACTAATCTCAAATGCAAGTACCACCTATATACTACAAACGTATGATACTATATAATCCCAGATCCCCTACTGTCATTTTGATAACTGTTTCTTTTTCCTTTATATATGTACCTCCGTATCCACCTTCTGACCCTCTAAGAGCATGTGTAATATTCTGGTTAGTAATATTAATTCAACTCAATTTCAGATGAATTAATTTTTGTCTAAGGCAGGCTTCAGAAATACATTGGTAAACATGATAGAGCTAGTTCCTGCCCTCACAGGGCATATGATGAGAAAAGCAGACTCTGTCTATATGAGAACCATATTGAAAAAGAAGCATACAAGTAAGGGAATCAACCTTTTTCTGGAAGGATAATTGGCGGGAAAGGGATCATCCTAGAAGAAATAATATTTGAGATTTGAAAAATGAATATTTGGCCATGTAACAGGAGGAAGAAAATGGGAGGAGAAAGGGCAAAGTCATGGCCAAAGTACAGTAGCTCCTCCTCCATAGGGAATATGTCCCAAGACCCCCAGGGGATGTCTGAAACTACGGATAGTAGCACACCCTATGTTTTTCCCTATACAGATATACTTCTGATAAAGTTTAATTTATAAGTTAGGCACAGTAAGAGATTAGCAACAATAGCTAATAATAAAATAAAACAATTATAACAATACACTATAATAAGAGTTAGTGAATGTGGTCTCTCTCAAAATATTCTATTGTACTTGACTCACTCTTCTTGTGATGATGTGAGATGACAAAATGCCTTATTAGTAATTTTTGCTTAAAGGAAGCACTTTATGGCTTCTTTCTGGCATGCCTGAGTAGCCCCATTACTTCTTCTGTGCTTTGGGGCCATTATTAAGTAAAATAAAGGTTCCTTGAACACAAAAGCTGATACCACAACAGTGGATCTATCGCCGAGGCATAAGATGGCTGCACTGGGCAGAGGGAAGATCCGCATCCCAGGCAGGACTGCACAGAAGAGCAGGAGATGCCTTCCCGCCACTCAGAACGGCGCCAATCTAAAGCTCATCAACTGCTCATTTCTGAATTTCCCATTCATATTCTGAGACCGAGGTTCACCACGGGTAACTGCAGCTGTCAAACTATGGCTAAGGGGGGACCACTGCACCATAGAAAGGCCTGGGGGTCAGAGAGACACGTGGCTTCATGTGCTGAGAGGAAGGTAAAGCAAAGGAGGGCGTGCGAGGCGGGACAGGCAGGGCCCACAAAACCCCGAGGGGAAACAAACACACTCCTGATGGGTGGTACATGTGATGTTCATGGGGCAGTTTTCTTTGGAAAATTAACAATGTTAAAAATTAACACTAATAATCTTTGGTTAACGTGTTACTCTGTATATCACAGAAAACAGTTTTTTAAAAAATATATATTTTATTGATTTTTAAAAAAATATTTTATTGATTTTTTACAGAGAGGAAGGGAGAGACATAGTTAGAAACATCGATGAGAGAGAAAAACATCGATCAGCTGCCTCCTGCACACGCCCTATTGGACATGTGCCCGCAACCAAGGTATGTGCCCTTGACCGGAATCGAACCTGGGACCCTTCAGTCCGCAGGCTGATGCTCTATCCACTGAGCCAAACCAGTTTGGCTCACAGAAAACAGTTTGGAAGGATAGCAGTGATTCCAGCATTCAGTTAGGTGGCTTCTCCCATTTAGCTCTGATGCCTGTCTAGTAAAGAAGGAAAAATTTACTGCATGTGCTCTACCTCAGTGACCACGGGTGTTAATGAGCCATTACTCTTTTTCCACAAAGTAAATTAAATCTCAAATCACCTTTAGATCCTGGGGCCAACGCAGCTCTTTTTATAGCGTAGGTCTTGAGACATCTCTCAAAGGAGTCATCCCAAAGAGCGACGACGCCATCTTTTCCTCCAGTAACAAATCCCTATAAAAGTGAAGGTTTTAGTTAATGAAAACCCAAATGTTTCAAAAAAATAAGCCTCTTTGTATTGAAAAATTCTGGAGGAAAGTGCCTTTATGGGCAAAAGCTACTGCTTGTAATGAGTGGAAATTAGTATAAGAATCCACTGCATGTTTTTAAACATCAATACAGAGCCTGCAAAAATATTTACAGTGTGTATTTATATACATTCAACTTTTAGGACAGTTTGTAAGCTGGAGCCATAAGGTAGCGCTATTACTTTCAGCAGGTCCACATCAGTTCTCCTGCAGGCTTCATAATCCTCTCCTCCAAAAAGAAAGATTATCATCAGGAGCTACCTTACAGGGCATGGTGATAATCTATAACACACTTAAACCATTTTTGACCCATAGGAAGTGATTAATACACATTAAGTTAGACATTTCTTTTTAAACAGCAGACCTATTTCACTCTGGCTTTTGAAAGAGGAATAAAACAAGGCTATTGAGACCAGCTCACAGATTATTTCTGAATGGCTCAACTAAGGTGAATGCCATTGTCCCTTTACTTGTTAAAATGCTCTCCACTGCAGGATCAAATTCTGCTGAACTGAAAGGACCTTTAGATGACTCACTTTTTCCAATGCGTGCATGCTGAACACGGGCCCATCATGCGCTTTCACTGTTTTTACGAGAAAGATGTCTCTCCAGATGCACACATCTCCCGTGGACGTCCCAGTAAAAGCCATCTCCTCCGTCCATCCATACACCGCACACATCATGGTTTCATTTTTCCCCAGGGAGCCGAGGTAGCCTTTTCTTCCAACCAATCCTCCCCCTGGGTCACAAAAAGCATTATGAAAGGACCACTTTCAAATACATAACCTGAGACAGTAACATTTCTTCGGCTGTTCACACAGAAAGACATGTAACAAAGGGAAGAGTTAAAAAGAAAAAGGAAGACACTCTTAGGGCTGCCTTCTGGCTATAGCCCTTTTTTTTAGCCCTCTCCCGAGGATATGTTTATTGATTTTGAGAGAGAGGAAGGGGAAGATGGAAGGAGAGGGAGGAAGAGAGAGAACATCGATGTGAGAGAAGCATCCATCAGTTGCCTCCCATATGCGCCTTGACTGAGGATCAAACCCACATCACAACCTCGGACATAAATCTCCAATTGAAAGGGTAAACAGCTGTTGGGAGATGTTTTAGTACATAGATAAGAGAAATTGATTAATAACTGGAGGGTAGAGTTGAAAGAGGGTCTTTGTTGAGTTACTTATTTAAGAGGGAAAAGTAACACTGCCTTGTAAGGCTGAAAGGAAAGATAGTAGAGGGAAAACTCATGATGTGGGAAAGAAAAAAAATTACAAATATGAAAATGCTTCTTTTACCTTGTAAATGTGTATACACTATGATCAGATAAGTTTGTGATGAAGTATTAAATCCCTGTGTTCTATGTGGTTTACAATTTGAAAGTTACTTGAACATGGAAAATGTCTTCACGAAGTTACTAATTTCCAGGTACAAATAACTAAAGTAACAAAACAGTCCATTTCTGTCATTTTATAGCATATAAAGAATTTTTTAAAAATGTCTTTAACAGAAAATAGGAGTTCAGACACCATTTGGTTAATTTCATAAATTGAATTCTTTTGCAAATATGAACACTACGTCAATGCAGCCAATAAATGATGATAAAATAAATCTTATATTTGTTTAAAATGTATCAAGGCAACTCTGAATCACTTTTTTGAAAATTAACTTTTTATTTTGAATATATTTTCATAAAAGATGCAAAGATAACACGGTGATCTCATATACAGTACTTATTCAGTTTCCCCAAATGTTAACATCTTACATTCCAATAGACTACTTATCAAAAACTGAAAAACCAACATGTTTGTTATAGTACCATCAACTGAACTCCAGACTTCATTCAGATTTCACGTGTTTTTCAACTCTCTTTTCTGTTCCAGGAGCTAACCCACAATATCACATTACACTAGCTAAATCACACTGAAAAGTAGCAACTTCTTAAATTTCAAAGAAATAAAAAGAAGCACTTCCTTACCTGCTCTACGCCAAAATTTCATGTGTTTAATTCCAGCTGTAATCAATTTATCAGGCACGTAGGGGTTCATCTTTACGACAAAAATCTTATCTTTACTTCCTCTGAAATAAATACCAAAATGTTTGAATTCTAAGCTAAATCTCTCCTGGGATAATCTGCCTAATCCATACCTCATCTTGATTCCCCATTACTAAATGGTTGGCCCACATGACTCTCAGGTTGGGCTATATAATCGTGCATTTGTACCTAAATTATTTTATCATTGTTTTAATCTACTATTAACTATAATCAGCAGAATCTTAAAAGTTAGGAACAGTTAAAATTTAAACTTCTTTTGCATAATACCTATTATATTACTATGCATAGGGAATGCTATTTGTGGCATGAATGAATTAAAGATGATTAAAATATGTTTTGTTCTAGCTTAATATAGCCTTTCGAAATACAAAGTTGCTATTAAACTATCTTTTATTTGGGCATTGTCTATATACTCTGAAAAAAAAGCGCATTTATCTGCATTTTTGTAATGCTTTAATATCTCACTTTGAGGAATAGAAAGTTAAAAAAAGATAATCTGACACCTGACTATTTCCTACTTCAAAGAAATTGTTAATATTTTTATTATTAAAATAATACATGCTCATTGCAGAAGATTTAGAAAATGTAAACAGAAAAGATTTAAAAATCTATAACTTCTTTGTGAAATGGGTGTATGTATATATCTTTTTTCACACAAATACATAATATGAGCATTTTATCATGCTTTCTAATAGCTATGTAATAGCTTATCACACAGAATTCACTCTACCTGTAATTTTAGATAATAGCTATTTTCAATGTCATATTACATGTACATTAGTCTTTTTACTATGATTGCATTACTCAATGAAGAAAAAGACGGCAGTGATAGAAAAAGAGTACGTTTCCTTGATTTCAAACTACTTTAATTTTTAAAATTTTAAGCCCAAAGGAATTTCGGTATTTTGCAATGTGATATAACCATTTCCCTACCTGGCTATTGAAAGTTTCTCGCCTTTCTTCCAGTCCCACAACACAACACTGTGGCTCTCGTCTATTCCAACGGAAGCCAAACGTTTCCCATCCGCTATGACAGTTGATCAGAGAAACATAATGACGATTAAATTCACAAGATAAAAACCATCCAGTACATATAAAATCACAGCATCATACTTTATAAAATAATGTTAAATGCTCGGTATCCACACAGCTATAAAAAGAACTAGAATGTATAAGGGGAGGAGAAAATGCATATCTATTGTCATTTTCTCTCATTTCATTTACCTTGTCCCCCAGGATGACATGGGGGAAAGGAAGAAGATTACAAAAGTGAGGGAAAAAAGATTTTAAAGATGAGAAAGAAAAACTAAGAAAGAAGAAAGGAAGAAAACATTCACTTCAACTAAATTCACCATAAGAACTCTATCCTATGCAGGCAGTCCTTGGATTACATCGGACTCGATGTATGTTGTTTCATGATTACGTCACCATCTCCCATTTATTTATTAAAAAAAAAGTTCTGTTATTTCAACATATGTATATACATAATTTACATTATTTTACTATTTATTTACCATAAGTAAAGATCAGGAATTGTTATCTTTCTTTCAAATTTTTTTTACTTTTCACTTCATCACTGCTATGCATGTGCTCCATGTGACTGATGTAGGTAAGCTTATGTAGGTGGGTTCAGGCTTACGACAAAAATTGCATTACATTGCATCATAGGGACAAACCTCTGACATAACCTGAGGATCTACTGTATAATAAAAGGGTAATATGCAAATTAACCCTAACGGCAGAACGACCTGGAATGACCGGTCACTATGATGTGCACTGACCACCAGGAGGAAGACACTCAATGCAGGAGCTGCCCCCAGGTGGTCAGTGTACTCCCAAAGAGGGAGCACCACTCAGCCACAAGCTGGGCTGATGGCTGCGGTAGTGGGAGCCTCTCCTGCCTCACTGGCAGCACTAAAGATGTCCAACTGTGGCTTAGGCCCGCTCCCTCTAAGCCACAGTTTGACATCCTCCAAGGGCTCCTGAGCTGCCAGGGGGATGTCTGACTGCCAGCATAGGTCCGATCCCTCAGGAAGCAGGCCTAAGCTGGCAGGTGGACATCCCCTGAGGGGTCCCAGATTGCAAGAGGGTGCAGGCCAGGCTGAAGGACCCCCTCTGAGTGCATGAATTTTTGTGCACCAGGCCTCTAGTTTATATATATATAAAAGCCTAAGCAACTGTTATGACTGGATGACCAGATGACTGGCCAGTAGCTATGACACACATTGACCTCCAGAGGGCAGACAATGCAGGGGCTGGCCCCTGATGGTCAGTGTGATCCTACAACCAACCTCCCATGGCCAGCCATCCTCCTGCGGCCCCTCCCTCTGGCTGGCCCTGATTGGGAATGGGCAAGACAGCTCTGATCGGCTGGGAGGGACTCCACCCGTGCACAAATTCGTGCATTGGGTCTCTAATTGTAATATAAAAACTCACAGTGAGTATGAAATGTTAATCAAATGAAAAAGATGTATTTATAATCACATATTGCCATTAATATGACTATTTTTAATAAAGGCCAATTGTTTTGTTACTATCATCAAACAACAAGTAATTAATGTGTTAAACAACTGATTGAGGTAAATTAGTCAAGCTGACAGGTGTGCATGTGTTTATAAGTTATAAAGGCTCAAACTGCAAGAAATTGTTTGCCACTCTGCCATACTTCAAATAAAATTATTTTTATTGAATTTTAGAGAGAGAGGAAGAGAGAGAGAAGCACTGACATGCTTCCTCCTACATGCCCCCTACCAAGGATTGAGCCTGCAACCTGGGCATGTGTCCTGACTGGGAATCTAGCTGGCGACCTTTAGGTGCATGGGACTATGCTCAACCAACTGAGCCACACTGGCCACGGCTCTGCCATGCTTTTGAAAACCCCAGTCAGTTCACTATCACAACCAGCGGTATTTTTCCTATTGACTTCCCTAGTTTGCCATTTCTTCTCTTATTTCTTGACTTTTAGCAGATCCCTAAATGTGTATATACTTTTCCCCCTAAAGTCTCCACTATGAATAATTCAATTATCACTTTAGTCAGAGCAGCAGAAAGCACAAATGGACTGTTTCTTAATATAAAATTCCCTATTAATGGTATCCCCATTTCCTGATCCACAGCCTAGCTTTCACTGTAGATCTGTTTTCATATTGTGAGCTATGTATAATTGTTAAACTTTTACATGTACAACAGAGCTAACATGACCTGAAATTATTTAGATAAGACAGCTTGGAATAGTCACTTCACAGAAATGTTATAAAAGAAGTATTTTTTTAGCTTTCACCCTAAACATTTTCAAAGTTTACTCTGTGGCGATGACATTTGAGGTCAGTTTGCCCAAAGTGGGAGCTATATATTGCTAGGTAGTAATTGAGATAATTTTGACGTTACACAGACAAACATTTTTAACAGAAACATATTTATGTTAATGGTATCAGAAATTATAGCCCTTGAATTGTAATTATAAAATAGCCAGAAAACGCACACTAACTGGTCCTGAAAAGAATATTCACATTGGCAAGTCTAGGAAACACTGATTTAGACTAAAATGCTGTATACCGTCTCTGCATTTTTATCATTCTTAGATAGAAAACGGCCTTACCTGAGAAATCAACCGCGCAGACACCATATTGGTGGTAGCCCTTTAATATAGACAATGGTTTAATGGTCTCTGTATCCCATATGTGAACTGAGGGATCCCTACCTACCTACAAGAGAAAGAATTATAAAAGTTATTTTATACAAATGATTTATTTCCATATCTTTTTAAAAGGAAATGAAACAGATATTATAGTCTTCTTTGTATTTGTTATTGACATTTATCAGATGAATAACATAAAATATATGTGACTACTTTTCTGATGTTTGTTGAAGAGCTAATGAGTGTTTCTATCAATATCCTAGAACTACTATATGTGACTCCTAAATCTTATGCTTCACCAATAAAGATAATGTGGCCGGGCACCTACTATGGGCAGTGTTCCTTTGGAAGATATAATTAGCACTAAGATATTAAGGTAAATTTTTCACACTCAACTGTGTGCAACAAGGTATTTTCACACTGTGGGGCAAGAAGATATTTTCAGTTACATAAGAACATCTGGTACTATATGCTTAATGAAGATGAAAATGTGGGAAAGAAAATCATGGGAGAGATGATACTTGGGCCTTGCAGGTCCTGAATAAAAAGGAAGCAAGCACTTCCAGTAGGCACAATGGTGTAAGCCAAGCTCAGCGGGGTTAAAGTGCCAGGAGGTAAACCAGGCTCTGAATAAACAATGTCCCTGTAGCGCTCTATCACCTACCTTGTAATTTGGTTTATGACGTTTGCTATAAAGCACAGGAAAACTATTAGTCCCCTCTCGCCTCCAAGAACTGTCTTTATTTATTTTCCCAGCTTAGGAAATGGGAAAAAACTCCAGGAAAAGGAAGTTTCAAAACAGGTCTTCAGTGAGGGCCCAGGTGCAGTGAGTGGTGGGTCCAGCTGGAGTCTTGCCCTCTCTGGGGGTCACTTCCCGGGTAAGAGGACAGTTCTCCCCCACTCTCTCTACCAGTCCCCTTTGGGCCCTAGCAACTGGCCCGAATGACTTCTCTTCTCAATCTCAGTCAGCCCTGCGTCAGCTTTCATGGTCCAGAATTGCATAATTGCCAAGAACTGCCTTTGGGGGGACTTGCTCCATTTCGTCTGGAATTCACCATCGGGGACCACAACGTTGAGGGGGTTGTTCATCCGGTTATACTTAAGGAGGCAATCCTTGGTGAGAGATGGCCACATCCTAACCTTAATCGGCCAGGACTTCAGTCTGTTGTCTATGAGAAGCCATACAGGATGATGCCAGTTACCCAATCTTCCACCCATAATATATCTTAGGAAGTATATTTACACAGTGTTAAAAGCTGGACAGAAGGGTTTTACTACTTATTAGCTGAAAATTATTTCATTTCTTTAATCCTAAACTTATTTGTAAACTGGAGGAAGTGGTTTCGCTCTCCTTGAGGAGAGAATATACTTTAAGAAACTAGTAAAATTCTGACATACACTGAGAATCGATAAACATGACCCCTTTCCATCCTAAGAATGTCTACATAGAGAGGTATCAGTTAAGATTTATCTTACTGTTTTTTATTTCAATATTTTCGCTTTGTACTTTGGTAAACCTGAATAGGTTCCTACCAAGGCTGTAAAACAAAAGCATAATGGTCCTGTCTGTCAAAGAACATTTGTTAGATAACTTAGTACAGTATTTTAGATAACCTAAATAAACCATATTTCTAGTCTTTGTTTTCTGTAATTTTTACTCACAGATTTTTAAAAATTAATATTATCCTCACAGAAAGAAGCCAGAGCTCTTTAGTTCCAAATTCAAATTAAAATACCAGCAACTAAAACTCTAAGGAAAACTATAGAGAAAAAGTTAGGGTAAATTTTACTTGTAATATGAAAATAAAATCCTTTTCTAAAAAATGCTTCATTATTTTTTTGTTGTTGTTAATCCTCACCTAAGGATTTTTTTTTTCACTGATTTCCAGAGAGAGTGGAAGGGAGGGGGAGAGAGAAAAACATCGATGTGAGAGAGATACATTGACTGGCTGACCAGAATCGAGCCCGCAACCCTTTAGTCCACGGGCCAATGCTCTAACCACTGACCAAAACCGGCTAGGGACAGAATTCTTTACTCTTTATTTCCTAGAATACAAAAGATAGATTTTTAAAAAATAGACTTAACCTAACTTTAAAGCCAAACAAAGGTCTTACTTATCTGACCTGTTATAATCGTTTGTCAAAGGACCTACCTGGCCTGTTGCCACATAGTCTTTCAAAGGATGGATAGCCAGGCAGAGAATGTCATCATCATGACCCAGGTAAAAGCGCTGTGTGTTCTGTTGTCGATTATAAATGACGCCCACTGCTGCCACATGGTACACAATCTCACCAATTTGAGTATAAAATAGATTACTCCGACAGTCATAACCTCTGTAACTAAACACAGAAAACATATACTATGAATTTGGCCTTTATCTGATAAATATGGACTATATAGAGGAGAAGTAGGTATATCTTTCAGGTCATTCAATTTCTAATTTTACCAGATATTAAGTCATTAAAACACAATACAAGATCTCAGGTCACATAAACTTTTATGAATTGCTCTAATTACAAATAACTAAATCCAAGCTATAATACTGAATTTATAAAACTCAAAGTGCAAGTAAATGTATATATAGTACACTACTATTTGCATTTAAGTACAGTACTAAATTTGTATACTATAAAACAAAAATAGGCCGAAACTGGTTTGGCTCAGTGGATAGAGCATCGGCCTGTGGACTGTAAGGTCCCAGGTTCGATTCTGGTCAAGGGCATGTATCCTGGTTGCGGGCACATCCCCAGTAGGGGGCGTCCAGGAGGCAGCTGATTGATGTCTCTCTCATCGATATTTCTAACTCTCTATCCCTCTTCTTTCTCTCTGTAAGAAATCAATAAAATATATTAAAATAAAACAAAAATAGGTGCTTTTTATAAGTGAAAGGGTACAGAAAAGAATATATATTTGTATATTGTCTGTACATGCATAAATATTTCTGGAACTAAGTAACAGTGGTTGGTCTTGGTGCAGGGAAATGATGGCTGGAGAGCAGGGAGGGAAGAGGAGTTTTAAGTGTGTTCTTTTACACACATTGTTGAACTATGAGAAAATAATTTATATTGCAAAAATAAATTTAAGCAATTTTAAAATATTATACTCATCTGGAAAAAAGTAGTCAAATCTTCTTAAAATGGTTATTACCGTTCCATTTATAGCAACCTTTCTTTGCACTTCAAAGAAAATCAATTCATAAAATATAACTGCATGGCAATACTGCCTATTAACATGGAGGGAAAAAAAACCTTTTGCTAAATAAATCCTTTTTGAAATTCTTGAAAGCACTATCACCGGGTGAGGAGAAATTAGAGAGTGGGATTGGAGAATCTGTTGTTCCAGGATGAGAGGTGAGACCTGTACTGCCAAATATTCTAAAGCAACCCAGAAACTGTATTTTATTGAAATTAAAATGTTCAGGCCAATTGAATCCACAATATCATTCCAAATCAGACATAGTTAGAAGTGATGATACTCTTACATTTTACTACTCATTTGTTTAAAGACAAACGATCCATTTCTATAAAGTTTTCATAAAATAAATTAATTTTTTATTTAATATACACGTATACAGTGCTTATTATGGACCAGACAACATTCTAAGTCACAACTATTTACTTACTCGGCATCTGAGCACTATGAAGTAAACAGTGTAATTTCCATTTACAAATGGGGAAACAGAGGCACTAAGAGGTTATGTGACTTGCTCAAAGCCACATGGCTAATAAATGTAAGCCCACATGCAAACATATAAATGGGAAACTGGTTTTATACCCATGAACGAAGTGTAATCGAATACTATTTCCGGGAGCCCGCTCTCTTCTCTTAGAAGTGCCACTTTTTTGTTTCTCTTTGTACTGTTCTTTAAGCTGAGGTAGATCTTCTTTGTAAACCTTGAAACAATATAGAAATGTTTTTAGAATATATATTAACAAAGGTTTTCACAGATTCCTAATGTAACTTTTGGACACTGTGTTTAATACTGATTACTAAAGTTTTAACAGCTGCCTTAAATAGGAAGGTACTTTATGAAACTTACTTCCTTGGGAAGAACAACTTAATTTATATTTTCTATGTAACACTGGCAAGTGCATATTTAATGTTCCATGATATTTTTGTACTTCTTAAGAGAATATTTTAAAGGGAATAAAGAGAAGTATAGTGTGACAAGAAGCTATAGGTAAATAAAAGACAGGCACACTTAATATACCAAGCACTTACTATCAAAGAACACATCACAGAAATTTAACTCCTAAAGAGGGAAAACAAATGGCCACATATTTCTTGGAAAATTAAAAACCACAAAAGATAACAGATGAGTAATCAACAGGGAGTTAAGAGGAAAAAGAAACTAGACTTTTTCAGGGGAAATTTACCTGCCGACGGTAAGTGAGCTGTGTCTCTTGTTCAATTTCAGAATCCAGTTCTGGGACATCAGACAGATCTGAATCTGATTCATCACTATTAGAGTCAGCCAGACTTTCTGGAATTTTAAGAAATGAAACATTATTTGTTTAAGAAAGATCCATTTTCAAAGCAGCACCGTTAGAATTAATGATTAGAGCTGACTGTGCCAGCGGACAACCATAAAACAATCAGATGAAATGACCCACTCAAGTGACACAGATGTCAGTAAACTGTACTACCGGTTATCTTCCTCCCCCTCACTGCAAACTCAATAGCTCCTTTAAGTACCCTCACACTCCCCAATGACTGCTACAACAAATTTAAATGTCTGGGCAAATATAATATAGTCTGTAATTAACATGAAAATAATCTAATCTATCATTAGCTAGAAAATACTATGATGAACAAATTGACATTAAATAACTTTTCTTTGGAAAGAAAAACTATATACAGAGCCTCGATACCCATCTCCCATAGAATACATTAAATGTTTGTTCTGCTAATGTAACTGCCTCCTCACCTATCATTTCATAGATTAAAATGCAACCAAATCTACTTTGTATTCCAGGCTCTGTGAAACCTGACTTTAAACATATAAACCTGATATTCTAATTTAAAATTTCCAGTAATAAACTATACCATAAGGCTAGATTACATTTCAACAGTAAAATGTTCTCTGGGGATTAATGAAGAGGTATTTGCCAGAGAAACTGTGAGGCAGCGAGTATTGCTACTCACCTTGGGGAGCTATGTGAAGAGCATCTTTTAGTTTTCTTTCCGGAATAAATCTCCACTGAAAGACGGCGTGATCTGCGCCACCGATAGAAATAACCCACTGATGATCATGTGACCATCTGACATTAGTTACGTGAGCCGAGTGGCCAATATATTTTCTAAACTTGGCCCCTGTAACAAAAATATATCTTTCAACTGATAAACAAATGTCAACACAAAAGCACCACTTCAAAAAAATAATTTCTATACATGAACCAAGGCATCTTCTTCCATTATCTTAATTATGACCAAAGGAAAATGTTAATTCAAAATCTGTGGGATGAACAAATGAATGAGACTACATCAAGGGATGTAAATCTCTGTTCCACTGATTCACAATGTAATTTAATAGGAACCACAGGGCTGGGAGGCATGATCTTATTGCTATGAAAAAGCCTACAAGCCACAAGATCAACTGATTTGATATTGACATATTTGAATGTTATGGACTGAGTCTTAAGTGACATTCATACAAGTCTACTCCACCCTCCACCACTCTCAGCCCGAGAAGCTACGGGATCCTTTTAAAACTTCAGTCATCAACACAATACTAGCAAACCTAATAGGCAACATATAAAAAGGGTTACACAACATGACCAAATGGGATTTATGCAACATACAAAAACTAATCGATGTAATATGCCACATTAATAAAAATAAAATATACCCAGTGGCTGTCCCAACAACTGTCCTTTATAGTCATGTTTAAATCTCTACATTTTGTAACTAAGCTTCAATAGGATTTGCCTGGTGTTTCTTCATGATTAGATTCAGATGACATTTTTGACACAGGCAATGTTGGGTCCTTTTGGATACATCACTTCAAGGGGCACGTTCTATCACTAATGATGTCAGGTTGTTTCATCTGGTTAAGATAGTGTGCACCAGCCTCTGTCAACTGTAACGGAATTGTTTTACTCTGTGGTGAGCTTTTTAGACATTTGTGTAACGGAAACCATTTCTGTGGATCTAAGTTTAGAATCCAATCTCCATATCCTGCATAAATAAACCTGATAGTTGGCACCATATACACAATCCTGTTAAAGCACACTGGGTAGCCATAGCAGGTTTGGCCCAGTGGATAGAGCATTGGCTTGTGGACTGAAGAGTCCCTGATTTGATTCCAGTCAAGGGCACATGTCTGGGTTGCAGGCTAGATCCCCAGTAGGGGGCATGCAGAAGGCAGCCAATCAATGATTCTCTCTCATCACTGATGTTTCTATTTCCCTCTCGCTTACTCTCTGAAATAAAGGAAGGAAGAGAGGAAGGGAGGGAGGATAGACGGACACACACTGGGTATTTAAGGTTTGGCCTCATTTTGATAACATTTTAAAAGTTTTATGTTAAGGTACAGAAGGCCTGCATTACTTATGGATGCACTTTCACATGCATGTAGTAAGCAAACACCTCATAGGCAGGGATCAACAACATGGCATAGCTGGCAGCACCTGGAACTCACACTTTAGAGGCACAACAGAAATAACCAGCCTAGGCTTTGAGGAAAACTGGGCCTTTACGTCTGAATGAATGGATTGCTTATTTGAATAAAACTATTTCAGCTGTTCCCATAATCACCTTTTCCTAAAACTGCATTTTAACATTTGCCCAAAGCTTTTAACAACCGGATGAAAACTATTAGTGCATCTGCTATAGATGGTAATGCTCTAGAAATACACTTACTGCACCTAATATAATATCCCATATAACAGGCGAGAGCTCTTTGTAAATTCAAACCTCTAAAGAAAATTTGCTTTCCCTGAGTAGCAAGTATGTTTTTTTAAAAATATGGCTAAAGTTAATTTGGTTTCCAGGAAGCTCATATTTCATTTTGCTGTTTGACTATTACTGTTTTCTTTATTTCTTTTTTACTGATGAGAGAAACATCGATTTTTTGTTCCACTTATTTACACATTCACTGGTTCTTGTATGTGCCCTGACTGGGGAATCAAACCTGCAATCTTGGTTCATCAGGATGACAGCCCAGCCAACTGAGCAACCCAGCCAGGGCCTACTATTATTTTTTACCTGGTTTTAATACTATGGTATTTGCTAATATTTTATTCAAGCAATTATTTTAGTACTTATGGGCCTGTTATAAGCTGACTCAAATACTTTATGGAACAAGGCATGAAATAAATGACAAATACAGATTCATTTATTCCCCAGAACTATGAAAAAATGATTAATATCATCATTTTAGAAGACATCCAAGAAAAAGAGATGATATATAAAAATAACCCCTTAAATCTAAAGAGCAAAGTAATGAAACAGGAACAGACTCATAGATACCGAGATCAGACTGATGGTTGACAGAGGGGGAAGAGATCGAGGGACTGGGTAAATTGGTAGTCACAAAACAGTCACAGGGATATAAAATACAGCATAGGGAATACAGTCAATATTGCAATTACTATGTACGGTGCCAGGTGGGTACCAGAAGTATCGGGGGGACCACTTTGTAAAGTATATGGTTATCTAACCACTACGCTGTACACCTGAAACTAATACAAAACAATGTTAATGTATTAAATATAAACTATAATGGAAAAATATTCTATTTTTTGTTAATGCTCACCTGAGGATATTTTTTCCCATTGATTTTTAGAGAGTGGAAAGGAGGGAGGGGAACAGAGAGAGGAAAGAGAGAGAGAAAGATCAATGTGAAAGAGAGACATCATTGGTTGCCTCCTGCACATGTGCCCTAACCCAGAATTGAACCTGCCACCCAGGCATGTGCCCTTCACCAGAAAATCGAATCTGTGACCCTGTGGTGCATAGGCCGCCACTCTTAACCACTGGCCAACACCAGCAAGGGCTATAATTAATAAAATGTTTAAATGACTCAATAAATGAATAAGTCACTGCCTTCAAGGTAAAAAAAGGAAAAATAGCCCTATTTCCCCCCCCCCATGATTATAGAAAATAAACAATGTCAAACAACATATATTAAGGATTTGAGGTAAAACACACTGCATGTGAGACCAACCAACAAACAAATAGATTCCAAACTATGGCATGAATTTGTACAGTTCACTATTTCATTAGAACTCTCGAGAAAAAGATAAGAAAATGTCACCTAAAAGACATATGTTCAATGAGTTGCATAATTAAAGAAAATAAACCATAAGAAAAGAACATCAGTGTGCAGTCTGACAATATGAAACAATTCTGGAAGTAGGAAGAAAAATGGTTCTTTAAAAAGAAAGAGATAAAGTATTAGTCCATTCATAATATATGAATTAAAAATAATTTTCTAATGATAATATTCTAATAAAAATTTCATGTGAAAAAGTAACAGGACAATAGTTTTTAATGAGCAAAATAAAAAGTAGCCAATTTTGTCCATTTTAATGCAACTTCACCAAATTATCAATTCACATATTTCCAAAAATATAAACCCTCTATTTATCTCAAGACTAACGTTTTTGCAAGAACTTAAAAGTCCTATAAAATAGTACTCTGAAAGAAACATTACCTTTTCTTAAACAAGGATATCGAAATAATTTTACAATTCCATAGTCATCAGCTGTAACTAAAACTTGTCCAATATAGTTTCCATCTACTGAATTTATATCATTAATATCTGAATACTTGGGCCAAATCCCATTTACTTCAAGGCCTGAAACACATGTCCACGAAGCCCAGTGAACACCTTTTGTTTCTTCTTTATTTGTCACTTCTTTACCTCCTGAAAAGAAATCAAGTCTTAGCTGGGGAAGTTATTTCATTTGATTTTTACTAAAGCAGAAATTGTACTGAAATCATGGTAAACTCCAAAATTTTTAATAGCTTCCCACCCTGCCAGGTGGCTCACTTGGTTGGAGTACATCCTGTCCACCAAAAGGTGGTCAGGACACATACCTCGGTTTCAGATTTGATCCTCGGTCAGGGGGCATATGGGAGACAACCAACTGATGTTTCTTGCTCACATTAATATTTCTCCCTTTTTCTCTTTCCCTTCCTCTCTCTGGAAAAAAAATCACTTAAAAAAAACCCACATGTCCGTGGGTGAGGAATTAAAAAAAAATTAAATAGCTTTCCACTCCAGTTAAAAATAGAACCCATGAATAGGTTGGTAAATATGGTAAGAAAACGAGAGAATAAAATGCTAGAAATTTTTAAAAAGCCAAAATTATACTGATTCAGAGACACACACAGATTTAACTAGATGTAGCTTAGCAGGTTCACCATATGAAGAATAAAACTGAACCCTATTAAAGTCATGCTACACATTAGTCACAACAGGGTAAATTAGAAGAAAAAGTAAAAGCTCTAAGAAAGTGACAAATCAAGTATTCAAAAAGAAACCTAAGAAGGTACATGGTTGAGAAAAAGAGAGCTTCTGAAAAGGACTGGGAAGGAAAGACGAGTGGGAAATAATATATTTACGTTAGGTAACAGGACTTTAGAATTGATTCAATATTCATTACATATAGATTCTTAGTAAACACTATTGGGATGCATTAATTTAATCTTATAGTTATATCAAATTAATTATTACGAAAGTGATAATATAGTATAACTATCATACTAAACAAAGTACTAATAATATTTTTATGTTTTAAATCTCTTTTTAAATGTTTGATGAAAACGTTTTCAAATTTAATTTGTTAGCTATATTAATATTGGCAACCACAAATACCCAACTAACTTATGGTTAGACATTTATAGCATTTATATAAAAGTTCCACAATAAAAATTGCATTTCTGACTTCCTAACACACACAAGGACTTTACCATATGCTGGTACAATACACATGGTATGGAATTCAACATAAAGGTTCTAGATCAAGCATGTCAAACTCAAAGACTAACCTGGGCCAAATAAACAAAGCATGTGGCCCACAGGCCGCGAGTCTGACATGCAGCAAAAAGCTCTAATTAAGAACCAAAAAAGACTTCAATTAATTAGGGCAGCCTTATGGAAAAGATCATAATGCCCAAAATGTTAGCTCAGGTCTTCACTGATTCCTTACAGTCAAATGTAACTTACTTCTGTTTCTAGTGAAATCCTAGAATCATGTATGGGCACTAAAAATCTATAATGTGTAAATAATGTATTAGAAATTTTTACCTGGCATCCTATAAAAAAGTCTTTTACCGTTTCCATCATTAGTCTGTAAGTATCTGCTGTCTGAGGACCAGTCCAGATGAGTGATGAAACTAAGTGATCCCACACACTCTCCCATTTTTTTGTAACGCTGAGCAACTCCATAAATATCAACTGAGCTGTCATTGCATCCAACGGCAAGGTAGGTTCCATCTGGTGAATATTTTAACTCATGAATTGCCTCCTTCCTATCTTTAATATGCACAACTTCCGTCATATCTCTGTCAAGAAAAAAACATTAAACTGTATGAAAAAAGTCACTACAGAATTAGTTCAGTTTCAAATGTGTGTAAAATGACTGTGAGGCTGTATCAAGTATTCATCAACAATAAAAAAATGTAAATGAGACTAGTATTAAGGATAATTATTTTGCTGAACAGAAACATGTAAGTACAATATAGCTGGAAACAGGTAAAAAATGCTAATTTCATTTCCTGAGTTACTTCAAGTAGTTTAGAGATTCAGATGAACTTTATGGAGCCATGAGATAAAGGAAATGAAATTGCAAAATTTTATGTTGAGAGAGGCAGCATCTATACAAACTCAGAAGTACAAGAGAACAGGATGTGTCTGAAAAAGTAAAAGATATTTTATACATGTTCAAAGAAAGAGATTGAGGTGGAAAGAAATAGGCTGGAGAGATGGGCATTTCAGGCTCTGTTAACTACGGATTATGAACTGCATCCTAAGGACAGTTCAAATGTGTTGGGCATCACTATAGCTGTAGAGTGAAAACGGTTTTGAGGTAAGTAAAACCAGGAGGTAAGGGGACCAGCTGAAATGCCATTCCATGAAACCAAGGAGGCACAAGGAAGAAATGAATTAATGGTTTCTGGACTGGGCACCTGGGTGGATGGTCCTTACCAAGACAAAAGTGTGGTGAATGCCAGAGGGGAGGTAGGGGAGGGAAGAAGGGGATAAATGATGATGAACAGAGACGTGTACAGAGACGTGATGTCAAGTAGAACTGTGCACCCGAAGCCCATAAAATTTGTTAATCAGTGTCACCCCAACAAATTCAAGAAAAAGATTTCACAAATACTTGTCCATTAACAAACTCTTCAAAGCAGACCCGAACAAAGGAAAAACAGAAGGAATTTTTTCAAACAACAAAATCATTCAGCATTTTTAAAGGCTCAATGTCCATCCCCCCTCCTTCAATGATAGAAGATCATTACTGAAAATCTATACCACCAAGGAATGAAAAGACAGGACCCAAGTTTATAGTTCAAATTTTAGCCACTACTCTATTAAGCATCCTTAACCCCCAAACCAAGGTTTCTGAGTTAACTTAATTTTCTGACAAAGCATTTTATAAATATATTTTCATATTTAATGAAACTAATACCAGAAATATATATTAATTAAAAAGGAAATGGGTAAGACAATAAGTAGAAAATTACTATCTGTTCCTGTTTCTCCCCCAATACCATACCTTACTCTAAGTACAGTGAATGAGCCATCCTTCATTCCAAGGGCAAGATGGATTCCATCTACATTTACAGCTGCACAACGAATTGGTTCTTCCATATTACACCTTGCTATTAATGCGTGATCCACTAGGCTCCATATCCTGCAACATTTAATTAAAATATAAGAATAGTTAACTGGTATATGCTTAAAAAATAATAAATTCTATGAAAACATTTTGGTTAAAATAATAATCTCACTTTAAGATAAATCTAGATTTTAACTGTACACTTCATGGAATTCTTATCCATGAAAACAGAAATACTGTTCATGCTTAAAATGACAAGAATGGGTAGAATCTTTTATTTTAAAACAATGTAATGACATTAATTTTTTTAGATAGATGATTTCTACCCTGATCAAAGGGGAGATCTAGAAGTAATACAGTGGTACATGGCATCTACTTTGTATATAGTCCTTCAAATTAAGACTATGCAAATTGAGAGTCTATTCTAGACTCTATTGTTAAAAACCTACAACAAAACTGTAAGAAGAAAATACCCATTGTTTGAAAATTAAGAATTATACTTCCAAATAATCTAAAGGACAAAGACAAAATCCTAATGAAAAGTAGTTACTCTTTTGAAGTAAGTTATTATAAACCTGTTTTATTTCAAAACTTATGGGATATAAGCTGACAAAGTACTTAGGGGGAACTTTGCAAATATTATACAAACAAAGGCAACAACCTAATGAATAGGCATCTACCCCAAAAGGTTAGGAAAAGATCAGTAAAACTAAGTAGATTCTCAAATGTATTTTAGCAGCAACTTTTTAAAAAAAACTATTCTATGTGTTTCTGTCTTATAGGAAAAAATGATTCTGTGTATTTTTATATATTTAGGAAAATTTGCAAAATTCCTTTTAATTCCAGTAATTTCTCTGTATCTCTTTCCTTTCCATTTTCTACATATACAATCATACTACCTACAAATGAGAGCTGTTTCTTCTCTTCCAATCCAAATATCTGTATATCTCTCTGTACATAAATATTTTTAACTTCTAGTACATACTATGTCAGAACACGAAAAAAACACAGAAAAGTAAACTTTGAATACTGCATTTTTAAGACACATTTTTAAAGCTAATTACAAATTATACTATTACTGAATTAGTAAAGCATTATGTTTATTTTGTAATGACACAATAGCTTTTTAAAAAGAACACAAATATGTTATTTTCAGACTAAGCACTCATCACAATATGTTCAACTCACAGGAAACCAATAGTCAGAACATTTAAAATATTAAAACAAAATATCTCATTGCAGCAGAATTTCTTTAAAATTAAAATGAGGTTTCCACAAAAATAAGTTTCTGAGTGGCTTATTTGTTAGACGAGTAAAGAAAACTGTTTATTGGTAAAGGATAACTAAATTATTTTGAATGGCAGCAGCTGAAGAAATGTGTCCAGAAAAAATAAAAATAAGACTATTAGTTTTTTGGTGAGAACAGTTTGCTCAAGGAAATGATGAGAGTGTTGATAACACCAACGATTAATTAAAAAACAAGGAAAATAACTTTGAGTGGTTGGTTTTCCTTGAATCTTGATAAATCCACAGATGTTATGGATACTACTCGTTGTTTATTTGAGGTGTCAATGCCAAGTTTGCAATGATTAGCAAATAGCTTCTATGAATCGTCTGTGTAGAATATTTTTAAAGGCATTGGTGAGAAAGCACTTACCTGACAACACATAAAGTGGGATGAAATGGTGGTAAAAATATGCGTGGGGGAAATGCCTCAAACTAGTTTATGAAGCCTGTGAAAACAGCCAGATGTTCCTCCAGGAAAATGGGTTTGACTACAAAGAACTGGAACTGGAACATGTTGTCTAATAGTTCAACCACACGCAAGTCCAGAGAAACAAAGGAGAGGAAACTCGTATGTAAAGGAGAAGTCGTGAGAGCTGTTATAAAACAGAGTTCTCCCCACCCTGCCATGTGGGGCTCAGTTAGTTGGAGCAAGAACTGGTACACCAAATGGTCACAGTTTGATTCCCAATTAGGGCACATACCCAGGTTGTGGGTCCATCTGCCCACAGGAGGAAACAGATCGATGTTTCTCTCTCTCTCTCTCTCTCTCTCTCTCAAATCAATAAAACCGTATTTTAAAAATACACAAAACAAAAAAAGTTCTTCGTGTTGTCCTCCATGACCAAGGAGAATGAGAACTCCCCCCTCTGGCCTCCTAACTTCATTTTAAATGAGGTTTCTGTTCATTAATTCTTACAAAGCCCATGTATTCACTGTATTATTCTTTAGCAAGTATTCTGCAAAAAAATTTTCGAATTGTTTCTTTGAACCAATAGTGATAACCATGAACTTCATTTGCTCTTGTGGATTTAACCTCCATCAGGTTTGCATTTTTGTCAGTAATAGAAGTTAAAAATGCTAACTTGCACTACTGAACAGCAGTTTAATGGCTTAGCAGTGATAAATTTTTATTGTGATATTTTAATCTCAGAGCCAAGAATGAAATTTTTCTGAACCAGAACTGCTCTCGGTGACTATTATTAAACACTGAACGGCGGAGTTGGAAATTAGCTTTTGCTACAGATTTGATTTTGTTTCTTAATGAATTCAATCTAAAATTATAAGGCAAAAGCAGCCCTTATATGTGCAGGACTGTGGTGAAGTTATCTGGACAACAATTTATTGTTGAATAAATTACAGTATGTCCAGGCAATGAAATATTACAGGATATTAAAAAGGTGGAGGTAGCTCTGTATATTTTGAAATGGAACAAACTCCAACTTCTGTTTTTAATAGGAAAAAAAATCTTATAATTAATTCTATTAATTTTTAAGTGCCTCTTAATTATGTTCATTTGTTATATCACAAAAGTTGACAAAATTTAAATGCATTTTAAGAAGTTTTTCTTATGTTTATCTAGGAACAAATTCCAGCCTACGCTATTATTTTATAACTAGTAGCAATGCATACGAATCCGCGTACCAGTAGCTTTCTGCCACCCTTCCATAGCTCTCCCCACCCCAATCCCCCCCATAGCTTACTGCCCTGTCCCCTCCTGTAGCTCTTTACTGCCCACTTGTAGTTCACTGCCCCAGCCTCCTGCAGATCCATGATCTGGTCATTACTCGGTCGTTGTTACACCTCATGGCATAATTGGATAATTAGCATATTCCTCTTTAATTATATAAGACTAGAGGCCTGGAACACGAATTTGTGCATGGGTGGGGTCCCTCAGCCTGGCCAGCAATCGGGGCTGATTGGGGCTATCTGGCCCAGTCCCGATTGGGGACACAGGGGCCAGTTGGCCAGGGCAAGGTACCACAGGAGGTTGGCCTGCATGGGAGGTTGGCTGTGGGAATGCACTGACCACCAGGGGGCAACTCCTGCACTGAGCATCTGCCCTCTGATGGTCAGTGCATGTCACAGCTACCGGCCGGCCATCCAGTCATTCAGTTGTAATGGTCACTTAGGCTTTTATATACATAGATTGACTTACCTGACTGAACGATCATCACTTCCAGTCACGGCCAAAGGTTTTGTAGGATGGATGGCAAGTGCCCAGAGTTCACCTTCACAATGCCCTTGCATAATCAGGAAGGGTTTCTTTCTTTCATGCACCACAATTTCAAAAATTTCACTGTCCTGTGTTCCAACTAGAATGTGGTCACCTCGCCAACAAACACTCCTCACAGACAAACCTAGTCAAAAATGAATTGCATTTAAGAGCAATGCTATAGTAACAGAATTCCAGTGGCCTAAACTTATATTAATTTTTATACCTTTTTATACCTTAGATATAAAAGAAATCTGTAAGTCTCTGATCTGTACATCTTTTTAAATTCTTAATACTGTTTTCTATGTGAAATGGTATTTCTCTTTTTATTATTATTTTAATCCTCACCCAAGAATAATGTTTAAAATTTTTTTAAATTAAGAAAGGAAAAGAGACTTCTACTTTTTTGTATACTTCACAATTCCTTTTGTAACCTTGGGAAAACTAATGTTTCTCTCAGTTTTCTTACCTATACATTATGACCAACACAGAAGTGCTGTTACAAAGTTTCCTCCAACCCCTGACACACTTTCTTTTCAACAGTTTATTTGCTAAAGTTACATGTAGCATTCTAATAGTAAAATAGCTTCAAGATCCAAGGTTACCCAGTAAGTATCTATCACATCTCTCTTCAGGTCCATTATAACAGTCATCAGACATGAAAGAATCTTTGTCATAACAGTAAACCTAGACAGGCTTTAGGAAAAATTTCTTTTCAAGAGGAGAATTTCAATTAAATGTATACACTGTGAACAGGCAAATGTCTCATTATATTTATAAAACATACATTCATGTTTATGGAAAGAATCAGACAATCCTAGATATATTTAGAATTTGTCTAATAATGAGATACTATTTAGTTTGTTATTACCTTTGTATCCCTGGTCTGTTTCCCTGAGATCAATCACAGTAATTGGTTTAAAAGTTAAATCCCAAAGGCGAATACAGCCATCTCTGCCACCAGTAGCAAAGCCTTCTTCACAGGCATTCATGCTAAAAATTCCTGCCTGGAAGAGGAAATAATTTAACATTTTACTTTGTAAGAAAATCTATAAAATCTAGAAATAGATTATATATAGGAACTCAATATCTGACCAAAGAGGTATTTAATGATACACAATAAAGTTAAACCTTATAACTTACAAAAATTAATTACAGATAAGCATAAAATTAATTCTGTTATAACATTTCCCAAATAACTGGACTGATTAGAAAGTTTTCTATATTATGTAACCTTTCATTCTAAGACAAGGAGATAAGCAGTTAACATAAAAAAGTGTTTGGACATATTTAAGTGTACTTACAGTATGTGCTCCTTGTATTGTCCGTATAAGATTGATTCCTTTCCAAACATATATATCCCCATTGAGTGCACCTGAATATGTTAACTCATCCCTTGCACAGGCCAGGCACAATATTGTTTGAAGGTCGCCCGTCTTACCAAAGACTCCTCGTTTTGGGGTCAAAGCATTTCCACAGAAACTCCAGAACTAAAAGGTATAGAGTATAATCAGATTATCAAAGAATGCGTATAAAATAAAGTAAAACATTCCCAATACTTTGATGCTACATTAGAGCAGCAGACTAGAAATTACCTAAGAATTTCCCTTATGATACAATAGCATTCAAGGTTCACATCCTCATCCTAGTGTTGTCAATAGTTAAAGCACGTAAGTCATTGTTTTAATCCTTATCTGTAAGAATAACAGGGAATGAGGTGGGGGTGGTGAACTACATTACTTTTTAAATATGCTAGGCTTCTCTTAGGTTTCTGAAGAGAAAACTACATGAAACTTAGGTTGAAAAGTTGGGAATGAACTAGTGATGAAAATAAGATACTATATACTAATAGGAAAAAGGACCAAACCTAATGTTCAATCTGATAAAGACAGCAGAGACAGGAAAAAATAAAAGGATGAGTATGTTGCACCCACTGATCTTTTCAAAGCTTAAAAATAAGAGATTCATATTTGGAATGACTGGTTCATTCTTGGGAAAACACAGGGAAGTCTAACAGGTCAAACATAAATCTTCATGACCAGAGTTTTGTTGTTCTTTGTGAATTCAGGTAAATTTTAATAGTTTGCAGAGAGAAATAAAAAAACAAAATTGGGGCAAAGGCAGATACACACACACACACACACACACACACACACACACACACACTAGAGGCCTGGTGCACAAAATTTCTGCACGAGAGGGGGGTGGTGGTGGTGGTGGTGTGTGTGTGTGTCCCTCAGCCCGCCTGAACCCTCTTGCAATCCAGGACATCCCTCCCACAACCTGGGACCATTGGATCCTAACTGCTCGCCTGCCTGCCTGCCTGATTGCCCCGACCCACTCTGCCTGCCTGCTTGCCTGATCACCCTTAACCACTCTGCATGCCTGCTTCATTGCCCCTAATCACTTGCCTGCCTGCCTGATTGCCTCTAACCATCTGCGTGCCTGCCTCGTTGCCCCTAATCACTTGCCTGCCTGCCTGATCGCCCTTAACCATTCTGCATGCCTGCCTCATTGCCCCTAATCACTTGCCTGCCTGCCTGATCGTCCTTAACCACTCTGCCTGCCTACCTGATCACCCCTAACCATATCTGCCTTGGCCCCTGCCACCACAGTTTCATCAGGAAGGATGTCCAGAATGGCTGTCCAGTCTAATTAGTATACTACCCTTTTATTATTATAAATATATAAAATAGCTGTGTATAAAGAAATTAGGCCCTAAGAACAAATTTAACTTCATAATAACTTACTATTTAAAATAATATCATTTGTTAATATTATATACTTAAAAATCTTACCTGACCTTCAAGATCTTATTTTAAGACCCAAAGATCTTAATTTAAAACATGAAGCCTCAAAGAACTAAAAATTATAATGTTGATCTACTCAAATAACTAATGAATGTTTTTATCAAAGAAAGTTGATGATTTTTACATTTTAAAGTTCCATGATTTTGTGCATAAGGATAGCTGGTTTTCTTCTTTTCAGCAAGTCCCAATTTCAACCTTTTATCTTCTTTTAGAATACTGATTCTCAATTGTGGCTGCACATTAGAATCACCCCGGGGAAATGATAAAACAGTCCATCTGGTCCCCCGCTGAGATAAACTGAGGCAGAACCTCTGGAGAGTAAAGCCCAGGCATCCACATGATTCTGATGCTCAGTGAGAGTTAAGCGCCTTCATCCAAGAGTCCAGGTCAGTGCTGCCCAAGACAACTTTCTCTGATGATGAAAGTGGGGGTGTGTGTGCATGTGTGTGTGTGTGTGTGTGTGTGTGTGTGTATAGATTAACCACTGGACACATGCGGCTCTTTTTATATACACATGCATCTAGAATCAATCCTTTTTTCATTTTGATACCTGAGGCTCTTGAGCATACTGCCAGTGTGACTGAGCAATGAGTATTACATTTTATTTAATTGTAATTAATTTAATTTAAATAGCTGTACTGGCCAGTGCAGTTCTAGATCATCTTTGGGACTTAGTTTCCTCATATGTATTGCCTGCAGAGAGCTACCATGTTATTCACAGCCTTTACCAAATGTAAGGAAATATAGTAAAAAAAATATACAGTTTAATTTAATTGAGAAGATAAGATTTTTCAAATCTGTAAATGAAAAATTGAGCTTTATTTAAAATTCAGTTTTATTTATAGTATAAAACAACAGTAAGCTCTCTATTTATTACTTTGCCAACAATTTATTAAGGACTTAATATATATCAGGTACTATGTCAAACTGATGTTGATAAAAGATGAACAAGACAAAATTTCCACCTTCAGAGTGCTTATTCTACATACTTTAAACCTAGCACAGAGCCTATTGGTTATCAGATCATTACCAAATCAGGACCCAGATTTGCAGTAACAGCCAAAGATGCTCTGGAGAAAATGTGGATGGAAGTGAATATCAGAAGAATGTGCACACAAAACCTTACTTTCTACGAGTTAGTTAACTGTTACAGGAACTGTTATATCAGATACTGGGAGAAAAGCAAGTATTTCCAATTTACATCATGGATTTAAAAGTAATTATAAACCTAAGAGTGAATACTACCATTGACTATATGGGCTTCAAGTCCTGAACTATAATTACCAAGCAAAACTCAAAGCTTTCACATGCAAAGTAAACAGTGGCTATCAAAGGCTGAAGTCAAATAAGAGAACTTATAGAGAAGACAAGGTAAACCCTGTCAGAAAGCTGACCATGTGCCAGGATCTACGACATATCTACTGCCTTCCTGAATCGTCAACTCTGTGAGGTGTAACAGCAGCCACAGTTTTAAGATGTGAAAAAAAAAAAAGCACAGAGGTTAATGACTCATCCCAGATCAACAGCTAGCTAGTAGGTGGCAAAACCAATTCTCTCCATGATGCTTCTACCCCAAGGTTTTATCTTTGTGAATGAAAACTCAGTTCACTTGGTTTTCTATTCTCACATTTCACTTTCTAAGTGAAACATGAAGCAACAAGATAAACAATGCAAAACCTATTTCATTAGACTCTAAATTTCTTTATGGGAAGAGTTTTATTAATTCTTTATTCATATCTATGTCCCTCACAAAGGTCCCTCACACAGTAACTACACATTTGTTAGCGTGAACATTAAAATATTGAAAATGTTGACATTTAAAAATAAGTACTGTCAGAATCCCAAAACTATCCTAAATGGTATATAGTGTGAAATGTACTCAGCAGCAGAGACTAAGTTAACATCCTACATAATAAAAGGGTGATATGCAAATCAACCAGATGGCGGAACAATCAGAACGCCCATGGCCCCTCACTCTGGCCACTCCTACCCCTAAGGTGCCCCACCTCCCCCACCTCAGCTGGCCCACCCCTGATGGCCCCCATTGAGGCAGGCAGGCTGGACACCACCAGTGTACAAATTCATGCACCAGGCCTCTAGTAACTATTATAAAACAAAATTCTTCTAGTACCTTGATATGTTTTACACCACAGCTGACAAGTTTATTTGGCTGGTACAAATCCCAAGAAATATCAAATATCTGTAAACAAATCAGATTTGTGGTTAAAATACTTAATTTTAGAATCATTTAACAATGCTGTCCAAGAGATCAAAAAACCCCAAACCCTACCTATCATAAATTCATATTCCTCAACAAATAATAATAATCAGAATAATAACAAAAATCTTATGGAAAATAAATATATAAATGATAAGGAACAAAAGCTGTATCTTGCCCGGCCAACGTGGCTATGAACCAGGAGGTCACGGTTTGATTCCTGGTCAGGGCACATGACTGGGTTGTGGACTCAATCCCCATTGTGGGGCATAGCAGCTGATCAATGATTTTTCTCTCACTGTTGATGTTTCTATCTCTCTCTTCCTCTCTGAAATCAATAAAAATGTATTTTAAAAAATATGAGCTATTCTTTATTTTAAAAAATGATTTCTTAGTTTCTATGAACTTATGAAACAACCATATGCACTTATTTATGAAGCAAGTAGCAGAATGACAAGGAATGTATTTTTAATTTTTTTTAAATATAGGCCCATAAATAACAAGAATGGTTCAATACAATAAGGGAAGGCATTTCTACCAAAGAAAAATCTGAATGGAACACACACCTAACACATACAGCTGGAAAGTGAAAACATTTTTATAGCTTTCTATCATGCAGAACTACTTTTGTAAATAATCCAAACATTTATTTCATAGTACAAATTCTATTTTTATTTTTATTGTTTATCGGTCAAACAAAATTAACTTATGCACTTAAATTTTGGAGATTCCCCAGACTTGTTCCTTTCTAAGATTCTGTAAATTTTAAATACACACAAACCGTTTTTGTTACAAAAGTAAATAAAAAAAAAACCAGATGAAATAAAATATGCATTAGATACATGTACTTTAATAATAAATAAAAGAAAAACTAATATTTGAAAAACAATTTCATAGCAGAAAAGAATTCTGCTATCTGGTAGTCTTCACCATATTTCTTTGACACCTGTCAGCACAATGATGTAAAATGCTCATACCTCTAAAAATATACTGATAGCCTTCAGAGATAATGATGAAAGAATACATCTTATAAGTTAATGGATAACAACTCACCAAAAAACAGGTTACATGAAAAACATACTGATGCAACTTTAAAATACTAACCCCAAAAATAGTTTTAAAAGTTCCAATGACAGTATCATTTTTTCATAGTAATCAGTCTATTTACTAAATCCAAAGTAGTAATATGTGAAATGCTTTGTTCTAAGTCAGAATATAAAACTGTTTAATAAGCTATACTTAACATTTTAATAATCTAAATTGTGTTTGTGTGTGTGTAACAGGCCCCTTTGAGAATCTGCTAAAAACCAAGGTGTGTTTTTCCCCCAAAATGCAAATCACATAAATGTTTCTATACACTTTTATAGATTCATAGATTCCTCTGAAATAGAATCAATGACTGTCCCTCCTGTGCTGGTTTAGGTAAAAATTTTATTATACACAAAAGACGTAGACATTGTAAAGAGTTTATGATAAAATTCTGATGTGTGTTTATAAAAGTAGTGTAATATTTAATTCAAAAGCTGATAACATATCCTTTATGTTAATTTTAAACATCTTTGAATAATATATCTTGAACAAATTTCATAAATAAGAAACGTTAGGGCTCTAAAAATCCTAATTCTAATACCTAATTTTAAATTCACATGAAATATCATTTTCACCTTAACTATGAAATATATTTAACAAATCAGTCGTAAATCAAACTAAACAGACTCTAGGCCTGAACCATTCAATTTTTAAATTGAGGTTTTAGTGTCATAAAATTAATCATTTTTGAAGCAACTAGGTTAAAAATTTTGGGCTAGCACTATACCTATTGAGTCTACAATACATATACATTCTAATTACAATTCTACTTTAAATTTTTAATTAGACATGAACTATTGGTCAATAACAAAAGACAGAAACATAAAATCCCCTGACACCCTCTGGCTGTTTCCCAGTACCCATTAGAAACCAGAAAGGGAATACTTACTCTATCTGTGTGACCAGGAGCCATAGATAACATTTTTCCCCTTTTCCAATCCCAAACACAAACTGTATTTTTTGAATCAAGTCCAACTGAAACCAAGCGCTGAAATATTTCCAAGAAGTCCCGAAGGAAGTAGCAGGCAAAAGAATAAAAAAGGAACCAAATTATAAATTGCAAGTTCTCCTCTTGGGTATTATAAACATTAAAACAGTTATATTTTATAAACCTTCTAGAGAAAAGCTTGATATATCTCATCTTGTTAATATTTGCACATATGTGTGATTCTTTACATCAAGAAACAGAAGAATGACTTCCATGCCTAACAGTAGGGCTGCCAAAATACCCTAAACATCTCTCTTGTCAAAAACTAAAAATGTTACATAAAATGTAAAAACATCTTTTAAATGCACTACCGAGCTGTCAAAAATTAAGAAATCTGAGAGCAAAATCACAGTTGTTGCCTGTAGGGAGTGGTTATAGGGTTAAGCCTTTGGACTGACCTGTTGGCAAAGACTCAAGCAAGTCCCAGCTTAAGAGGGCACAGCCCGCTTAGCATAATTAAGCTGATCTTGTCACTGCTCCCTAGCTCTTTCCTGGGGAGCTGATGGGCTGTGGGAGGGGCAGCAAGTGCTGCCAAACCGAGTGAAACTCACAAGAACGTTGTAAATTACCTTGTTTACCTCTGGCTATAAAATAAAGGCTCAGCTTGCAGTCTGGATCTGTTGTGGTCTCAGTCACCCACAGAAGATCCACTAGACCCAGCTTATTCTCTGTGTCTGTCTTTTCTTCATCCTTTGCTGGCCCTTCCTCAGGCTCCACAAACCCTTGGCTGTGCTGGCGCGGCACAAGTGGCGCCCAACACGGGGCTGAGTTCGGCCCAAGTGGCACTCAGTGCGGACCTGAGTGTGAGGGCACTGCAGTTGTCAGGTGAAAGGGGGCCCCAAGGCATCTGCACGCAGTAAATAAGGTCGGGGTATAGTACTAGCGAGGTGTAAAACATGGGGAATTCAGGATCGCAGGGAAAAAATCTATGTGTATCCATCCTTAAGGCTATGCTCCAAGCAAGGGGCTATCTGTGAGGTATGAACAGCATTTAGATTTTTTGGATTTTTGTGAGTAATACCTGGCCAGTTTTCTGAGGAAGAAAAGGTAAATACAGAGGCATGGGAGAAGGTAATAAAACAACTTCACAATCATTATGTAGCTGAAGGTCCAGAGGAAATGCCTGCCTCTCCTTTCAGTCTGTGGTCCCTGACTCGGGACTGCCAGAGCCCACTCCAGAAGGGGAGTGGAGGAATGTGCAGGGAATCACAACAGATGGGGAAGGTTGCCAAAGGCTTCCAACTCCACTGTTGGCACCCCCACTGCCTCCTCCAGTCCGGGGGCTACAGCTCCTGAGGGAGAGAGCCCTCCAGACAATGCGCCTTCTCCCAAATCTGAGCGAGGATTGGAGGAAGCAAGGGAACAGCAGGTGGGTTTGGGACGATGGGGGTGGACATATGCTAAGGTATGGCCTCAGGGCATGGCCAATAGGCCCGCCTTATGTCAGGATTTTGTGGCTGCAGCCATACATCCTATAAGGAAAAAATATCCCGGGGCTTATGTTATTTACTACATGGATGACATTCTGTTAGCTCAAAAAAATGAAACGCATCTAAATAAAACCTATATAGATTTGCAGGATTCCCTGCATTGTGCTGGATTACGCATGGCACCCGAAAAAATTCAAAGGACATTTCCTTTTTCTTATCTTGGCAGCATTATCGAGGGAAAAACAACAAAATCTCAGGAAATTCAAATTCCAACTGACACTTTACTTACATTAAATGACTTCCAAAACTTATTAGGAGATATTAACTGGGTGTGGCCTGCTTTACAATTACCCACTGCTGACTGGAAGCCCTTTATTCATAGACTAAAGGGAGATTCGGCTCTGTCATCCCCACGCTGCTCGGCAGAAGAGGCCGGGACAGCCTTACATAGAGCTGGGGAGGCCTAAGTTCAGCTCGACTTACTGGAATCGATCACTCCCTTCCCTCACGGGTTTTAATTTTCCCTACGACACCCACACCCACTGGGGTCACCGGCAGGCTCCGGGAGTTGCTGAATGAATGGCTCTCTTTGGCTCATCATCCAGCTAAGGTATAACTCCTTTCCATGATTCCGTTTCCCAGCGAATAGCTCGAGCTGCCTTCGAACAGGCCAATTAGTGGGCCAAGACCTTGACCTTACTGTAGTGCCATTCACACCTACACAGCAAGACTGGCTCCGGCATCGATCAACGAAGTGGCAAGTGGCACTTGCTCATTTCTCCGGACAGGTTGGTAACCATTATCCAGCAAATAAGGTTTTACGGTTTCTCTCAGTTACCACCTTTGCCTTCCCAAAGATGGTGAAGTCACAACCTATGCCTCAGGCATTAACCGTTTTCACAGATGGATCCAGATCTGGAAAAGCTGGTACTACTGCAGCCGAGGTGCAAAGGTCTTTCAAACCCCTGATATTTCAGCACAGCGGGTAGAAATACAAGCTCTTATGTATGTCTTGACAGATTTTACTACGGAGCCCAAGTATGGCCAAACTAATTGAAACGGCTACTATAGGGCACACTAATTCAGAGGAACTCTTTCATTTATTTTCCAACCTTCGAAAAGTCACTAGAGAACGACCATTTCCCTGCTTTATTGGTCATATCTGATCTCATTCAGGTCTCCCTGGTCCATTAGCTATAGGCAATGAGGCTATTGATCGCCTCCTTGCTGTAATGCAGGAGGCTACCCCATTTTCTCTTGCCCAGTCCTCCCATGCTTTGCATCATCAAAATACTGTCTTACGCAAAAAAATTCCATATTTCTAGGGAACTTGTCAAATTGTTAAGCAGTGCTCTCAGTGTGTCATTCATTGCCCTGTACAATCGCTGGGGGTTAATCCTAGGGGTCTTAAACATAATCAAATTTGGCAAATGGATGTCACCCACATACTGGAATTTGGTAAGCATAGATGGGTTCATGCTAATGTAGATACCTGCTCCTGCTAATGTAGATACCTGCTCCTGCTTTATCTCCCAAACGGGAGAGAGTGCCAAGCAGGTAATTAATCATTGCCCAGCTGCCTTTGCGGTACTAGGTCCTCCCTTAGAGCTAAAGACGGACAATGGACCTGCATACACTAGTTCTGCTTTTCAACATTTTTGTCAGCAATATCAAATTTGTCGTAAAACTGGTATCCCTTACAATCTTCAAGGTCAAGCAATAGTGGAAAGAGCAAATTGTACTCTTAAAATGCAATTACTAAAACAGAAAGGAGATGGATGCTATGTGTCACCTCAAAACAAACTCAGTCATGTTCTTTATACTTTACATTTTTTGAATTGCAATGTAGAGGGTCATTCAGCAGCCGAAAGGCACCGGGCCTCCTGCACAACAGCCTCGGCGGGGTTAGCCCGACGGAAGGATGCACAAACTGGACAACGATTTGGACCGGATCCAGCAATGATGTGGGGAAGGGGCTGTGTTTGTATCTTTCCAGAAGGAGCAGCACAGCCAATTTGGATGCCAGAGTGTTACGTACGTCACCACAATGGACCCAGAGAAGCTCCTTGTCCCATGGCTCAAAAGACTGAGAGTTGCCCCGATGACAGCAAAATGGAAAAGGAAGATGACGAAGGCTATAAAAAGACCGAGCTGCCAACGTGGGGTCAGCTGAAGAAGTTAACTGAGGCCCAGCAGATGGCAGAAAAGCAAGAAGTGGCAGCTACTCCCGCAGTCATGTTTAGGGCCACGCTAGCACTGGTCAGCTGCCAGTCTCCTGCAAACTCTTGCACAGCCATGTCTGAGACTCTTTAGAGTAAATCAGCAAAAGGAACTTTCATTTAGTAGAAAATGTTACTATAGTTTGGTTTCTCTATTATTGGAGTGTTGCATTGGCATTGTTTTATTAATAGCCATGTCTGGGTTTTGCATTGGCATTGTTTTGTTATTGGGTTTTGCATTGGCACTGTTTTGTTAATATTTTAATAGTCAGAACTTTGTTCTGTGTTTTTAAAAAATATATATTTTCTATAGATTTTTTACAGAGAGGAAGGGAGAGAGATAGTTAGAAACATCAATGAGAATCATTGACCAGCTGCCTTCTGCACACCACCTTCTGGTGATGTGCCCGCAACCAAGGAACATGCCCTTGACCGGAATCAAACCTGGGACCCTTCAGTCTGCAAGTCCATATTCTATCCACTGAGCCAAACCGGTTTTGGCCAGAACTTTGTTCTTGATGTTTAAGTTTTACCTCCATTATTAGTAGCTTAAAATTAAAAGAAGGGCGAGATATAGGGAGTGGTTATAGGGTTAAGCCTCGGACTGACCTGCTGGCAAAGCCCCAAACAAGTCCCAGCTTAGAGGGCAGAGCCGTCCTGGCATAATTAAGCTGGTCTTGTCACTGCTCCCTAGATCTTTCCTGGGGAGCTGATGGGCTGTGAGAGGGGCAGCAAGTGCTGCCAAAACAAGTGAAATTATCTTTATCTCTGACATAAAATAAAGCATCAGCTGCAGTCTGGATCTGCTCTGTGGTCTCAGTCACCCACAGAAGATCCACCAGACCCAGCTTATTCTCTGTCTTTTCTTCATCCTTCGCCAGCCCTCCCTTAGTCTCACCGAACCCTTGGCTGCACGGCACAGTTTCCTATGGGGATCATGAATAGTAAGAGCTCCTACATCCATCTACTTTACTCTAAAGGTGTTAGCTAAGTCCTAGTAAGCCTGATTTTGTTTTGTAGGCTGAACAGGAATAGAAAATAAAGTTTAGGACATGCCTAAGATAGGGATTCGATTTGCAAAACTCTAAAGCAGCAAACTCCTCAGAGTAAGAGAAAACAAGAGACAGGTCCTATTTTAAGGAGGGATGGCAATGCTTGAAGGGAGGAAAACTACCCTGAAAATCTGTAGCCACAAGCAGCCTTCAGGTGGATGTAAGGCCTAAACCCACATTAATCATAAGTCCCTCGAGTGGAAATTTTCATTTGGAGTGGTCCTAAGGATTGCAGAATCTTAATCTTCAAGCATTCTTCCACAATGTTTCACACGCAGATATAAATCATATGTGGAGAACTAAAACACCCATCCCTCAAAGTATCTGTAAAGATAGCAATCAATAAAATAAAAAATAAACCTGTTCCCAATAATCACAGACACAAGAGACATGAGTGAGAATCAGAAAGTCACGACAAACAGCACAATCAGTTCTGCAAAACATTAGACATTGGATTTATCAGATCATACAAAGGAAGTGTAAGACTTAAAAATATCTTCTTATGAACAAAGAATAGGAGACTATAAAAAGTATCCTGGCAGATTTGAAGAAGCAAAGGGATTTCTAGATATGAAAAAATAAATGAAATTAAAAACTCATTGGAAGGAGAAACCATGATGGCGGAATAGGTGAACACCAAAACTGCTGCCTCACATAACAATTTCAAAACTACAACTAAAAAACAGAACGAACATCATCCAGAACCACAGGAAAGCTGGCTGAGTGGAAATTCTACAATTAGAAGAAAAGAGAGGGGCATACAGACACTCAGAGAAGCTGCAAAAAGCTGAGGTACGGAGACACGTGCATGGCGAGGACAGGCAACGGAGTGCCTGACTGGCTTTCTCTAGTCTAGTGGGAGGGAGACAGAAACTCCTGACTACATTGAACCCCAGTTCTGGGCAAGACTCATACGGGGGGAGTCTGGACTGTTGTGAAAAGGGAGGAATGCACGGCAACTCAAGGGAGAGATGAAAGGCAGAGGTCTGGAGGAATGCGCACCAGTGCACGCAGAGAGGACTGACTGCTGATTGTGCTGCTGGCTTTCTCTAGTGGGAGGAAGATAGAACCTCCCAACTGCGCTGAATTCCACTTCTGACTGCACTGAACCCCAGTTTCGGGCAAGACCCTGGAGACCCAGACTCATAGGGGTCCCTGGAGCACATGAAAACTCAGGGGAGCCACAAAAGGCAGAGGTATGGAGGCACGCGAGTGCGAGTGTGCACAGAGAGGGCTGCAGCAATTACTGAGGGACACTGAGACCCAGTGGCCACAAAGGACAGGGCTGACGGGAAGCCAAGGCTGTCTGCTCAGCCCTGAGACTCCGCCCATCCAAGCTGAGCACAGAAACTATGCAGGCAGATGGGAGTGGCAAGAAATATTCCAAGTGATGAATAGCAAGAACCTACAACCAAGATTAGTCTACCCAGCAAAGCTATCATTCAGAATTGAAGGTCAGATAAAGAACTTCACCGATAAGAAAAAACTAAAGGAGTTCATCAACACCAAACCAGTATTATATGAAATGCTGAAAGGTACTCTTTAAGAAGAGGAAGAAGAAGAAAAAGGTAAAGATAAAAATTATGAACAACAAATACATATCTATCAACAAGTGAATCTAAAAACCAAGTGAATAAAAAATCTGAGGAACAGAATAAACTGGTGAATATAATAGAATCAGGGGCATAGAGAGGAAGTGGACTGACAATTCTCAGGGGAAAGGGGTGACGGGGGTGCAGGGAGAGACTGGACAAAAATCGCACACCTATGGATGAGGTCAATGGGGGTGGGTAGAGGTAAGGGCAGAGGCCAAGCAAAGAACAAATTCTGAGGAAGAAAAAACAATTACTAAGAAGCTAAGCGAAAAAAATCCCAAAGATCACAAAGGGTCAGTCACTTAAGATTTAATTTATACATATGTATGAAGAGCACCTAAGTGGTAAATGCATAAATATGATTTTTCTTGTTTTTAATTTGCCTTTAAAACTATTCTAGGCAAAAATAACAAGTTATTATGGCGTTTACAAACATGTAGAAATAAATTGAGAACAACAGTACAATAAACAGAAAATAGAAAACATATTTTTCTCTACCCTTTCCAAATGTACATGATGCTTCATTAAGATCACATAATTTTGAATCACAAAAGAAGCCTAAACAAATTTCTAAAAATGAAAATAGAGTACGTTTTCTGTATATTCAAAAACAGAAATCAGAATAAGCATAAAGTTATCATCCTATGAGGTACTTTTATTATCTCCACTTAATAGGTAAGAAAACTAAGTTATTAGTTTCTGACAAAAACAGAAATCAGAACAGTATGAAGTTTCTACAGAAAATCCTTCAAATATTTGTAAATTAACAATACATACACTTCTTAGTAAACGGAGGGTTAAAGAAGAAATCACAAGGACCGACCCACAACACATACTGCTTGAGAAGCAGAGGTTGCAAAGTACAATTCTCAGCCAAACTCTACCTGCACCCTGGTTTTTGTAAATAAAGTTGGGACTGAGCCACACGCACGCTTTTACAAGCTGTCTGTGACTGTGTTCACACTACAGGATAGCTGAGTCGGTACCACTGAGACCTCATGGCACCAAAGCTTAAACTACTTACTATCTGACTTGTTATGGAAAGTTTACCAATCTCTGGTTTAGAGCACAGATTCTGGTAGCTGACTGCCTAGATTGGAACACCAGCCCCATCTCTCACTAACTGGATGACTTTGAACAGTTCTTAAGCCTCTCTGTACCTCAGTTTCCTTACCTATTAAGTGGGGATAATAAAAGTACTTCATAGTGTTAATGTGACAATTAACATATATACCCACATGATAGGGCAGAAGTTTACAGTTGTAAGTATGTGAAACACAGTTTATTCTCGTATTATTTTCCATATGAACAACTGTAAACTAACTTTTGCCCCATCCTGTATATAAAGGAGTTAAAAGAGTGCCTGGAATATAGTGAATGTTACATAAGTGTTTGCTATCATCATCATCAGTTTACCATAATCATAATTAGCTTTAAGAACCTATTTCCTCTTCTTGGCCAAATGAGAAATGTCACCTTATACCCTGTTAGAAACCGTTTCTTCAAAGTAAAGTTATTATTTAAACCCTCAAATGGATAGAATGAATGGTTCACATAAAAAGACAAAGAACAGTCCTGGCTGGCCAGTGTTGCTCAGTGGATAGAGTGTCAGCCCTTGCACCAAAGGGTTGCAGGTTCAATACCCGGCCCTGGTTGGGGCACATTTAGGAGGCAACCCATCGATGTGTCTCTCTCACATTGACCTATTTCTCTCTTTCCCCCCTCCCTGCTTCTACTTTCTCTAAAAATCAATGGGAAAAAAAAATATCTTCAGGTGAATCTTTAATATTTGAGAACAAGAAGGTATCAACAAATATCTAGCTAAAACAAAGATATTCATCTCTTGCTACAGCAAATTGTGTAGAAATTAAAATGTCACAATTATAAAGTGAATACCAGAGGGGCTCTGTCCTTTCTACCATTGCTTCTTCTCTCTGGCTCAACTCATCAAACACACAAAGTAAGCCACAACTGGCGAAAAGCTTTAAAACTCCATGAAGTTTTTAGTAAAAAGTTCTGGCATACTAAATACTCAAATAAGAAAAATATTCCACTAGCCACAGCTAGACGCATCCCATGTGCTCCTGCACTTGTGAAATACTTTCAAATAATGGACAATTAAACTTAAAAGATCCTAGGGTGGGGATCCTTGTGATTTCAGGGTTCATTATATAAAATCTAACTGTTACAATGTTACAAAGTAAAAATCACTAATTTTGAAAAAGATATAGGACTTCAGGAAGAAAATATTGGTCAAATCATACAGAAAGCCAGTAGATGTTAGGATCTGGAAGAGCAATACAAGACAATTTTTTAAAAAAATAATGGGCTCTTGAGATATGTTTAGATATCAGGAGGTTATTTGAAGGCCCTTGGGGGGAAAACAACAACAGTGAAACCCCTAATATTTTTGTAAAAATGACCCTCATCATAATTATGTGCCCAAAGTCAATGGTAAGCCAAACCATTTTATTTTGTACCAGTATATAGTTCACAAATTAGGTTAAAAACATTAATCCTATATTCTTGGTTCATTCTATAAATTAGCAAAGTTGTAACTGTTAACAGGTTTTATTAAATATGAGAAATGTGCTTTTATTATTTTAAATTATGATTATATTTTCAAGATAAATTCCTAAATACACCTTCCTCTTCCTCCTCCCCCACTTACTATAAAATTTTAGTCCCTGTTTGATGTGGCTTTATCTAATTAGCCTCTTTAGGCCCTAACTATTCTCCATAAGGGAGACTTCCAGGGTTGGCATAGATACTCCATTCAGAAGAACCTCTCTGGGAAGAGAACATCCAGCACTGCTACCAACAGGGAAACTCATTCATTGGATAAATCTTAATTGGTCATTTATAGTTTCAGTTATAGTTAAAGTTAAAGTGCAAACATTATACAGTATTTCCTAGTGGGTATCTCATAGGAGTGGAGAGATAATGTACTAAAATGTATTTTTTAACTAAAGCATTTTCTCATTAACATCATTTCAGATATTTTCTTTTGAACTTAATCTTTAACCAGAAGCAGTTCCTTACAGGATTTAACTGTACTTAAGATGGATAAATTCCATTTGAAATATAAGCAAGCACCTCCGAAATTCTTTTTTGGGAGGCAGTCTAGGATTGCGGTTAAAAACATGAGCTTTGGAGTGTGACTGACCTGGGTTCCAGCTCGGGTCCCATTTACTAGCTGTGTAACCTGGGGCAAGTTATTTAACCTCTCTAAGTCTCAGTTTCTTTATCTGTAAAATAGAGATAATAATGGTCTCTATTTCATAGGGTTGTAAGGATTAAGTGAGATAATGTAGACAATGCCTTACATTTAGTATGTGGTCAATAACTTTTAGCTATTATTTTTTTATAAGCTTAAATTTTAAGTAACATGTTCTCATGAATATCTGTGGTAATAAAATACATGTAACCAAGACTATTTTTTTTAACTTGCTTAAAATACGTGAAATTAAAGGTTTCAACTAAGAAAAGCGGTGGACATAACTTCTCCTTACACATAAGAGAAATTCCTCAGCAATGCAATATATTACATTTAGAAAAGGCAATTTTAAAATTAAGAAGAAAACGTCTATATTTAAAACATACAGACACCCAATTACAACATCTTGGGTTTCATAAAACTTTTAGTAAATGATTTTTAAAAACAACTTTGAAGGTTTATTTCATAAAATATTATTTCCTATAAAGTAGTTAAGAGTATTATTCTCTTGCTTTTAAAAAATAAAATAAATTCTGATATGAGGACATTAAGGGACTTGAAAAGTAAAAAAAATGGCACACAAATTAAGGTTCTATAATTGACGATCACTGCTACATTGTGATATTAAACCTAGAAGCACATTTTTTCCCAAATGAGAGGTTCCAGTTAAGTCTTTATAGATCTCTTAACAGACTCTTCTCAGAAAGTCATATGTATCTATGCTACTCAAAGAAGCTATTCTTCAGAGTTATAAATAAAACATCTACTGGATATCATTTTCCAGGGAAGAGCTCACAATGTAATCTGTACCTATTAAATCTAGACCTGTGAAATTAATTTTATGAATTAAAAAGCAGGTAACTAAAATTTTTTCTAAAGGTTAAAATAATTTTTAAACTCTAATTTTAACATAAAACTTTTAAAGACTATAAAAATTTTGCACACCTGCAAAATCCAACTTTTTACCACTTCTTAAATATGTTTTACATATAACAAGTTCCATGAAAACACCAACAAAAAGCTGTTGACCTGTTTAATTTTTTAAAAAGTCATTGTCTAGAAGTAAATAATAATTTGGGAACTGATTAGTAAGTGAAATTTAATTATATCCTTTATTTTTAACTTTGATTTTTATCTAAAAACAGTTCATATAGGAACTGCTTTGTTATTTTCAATAAAAATATAATTTTAATAGAAAACCTTATAATAACTAAAATTTAAAATGAATACAAAACTCAAATTTAATTTTCCTAAGATGTCTTCCACTTATCTTATCAATATATACTACCTGGAAAAGAATTATGTGTAAAATTTTCTAGACCAACCAGGTAATATTCCACTGCATCAGAATCTCTTTAGCTTTCATGATAGTAATTAATTCAATTAAAAAGTTCTTGAGAAATTAAAAAACCTCACTGTTCTCATATACACCAACCACTCATCCCACCTACTCACCTCCACCTTTGAACAAATACTTTTCATTATTGCTTTCTGATTTAATATTCATCATTTATAATTTCTTATAGTACACATTAACACAGTTACAAAAAAAGTTAGAAAAAATTATCACATACCTGTCCATCTAAGTCAAATGCTAAGCAAGCTATACCATGTGTATGAACATCCTTCAGAACTGATATGGTTTGTACCGTGTATGAATCCCACACACAGATATAAGGCTCTTTCCCAACTTGTCCTGTTGCTACCAACACTCGTTCAGGATGCAGTGCAAGGCTGCAAAACAAAGAAGTAGGAGACTTAAAATTGGTTATAGAGATTTTATAATATTTGGTATACATAACATATATCGATGTGAAAATTAGACTTTACTTATCTATTTAAAATAATTGGATTTAAAATAAATAGCCTCTATAAAAATCCAGTTAATACTTCAATAATACAAGTGATAAACAGTTAATGACAGACCTCCTAATCCCTGTAAGTTGATACAGTGTGTGTAAACTTCTCCAAAAAACAGCATGTTCACAAGGATCAACTGAACCACAGCAACAAATCAGTAGCAACCCTACCACATTCCATTCTCTCTGTTGGTGTGCATCTATTTTTAAGCTCTTTCCCATTTTATTCCTTTATTGGATAAAGTTAGGCCATATCTTTAGTGCCCCAAAATAGTATTAGTAGTACTCCTACAATAACACTAATATTAAAGTACAAATCACATTTTACGAAATAAAAAAATCACACATGATTCATAGAAAACCACCTATGAATCTTTAAATACGAGACAAAGACCTAACTGTTGGTAATGATTTATATAATCAGCAGAAGACAGGGAATGAATATAAATTTCTCCTTGATAACTTTCTCTACAAGTACATTTAGACGATGAGATCCACCTTTGAGAGGAAAAAATAAATGGTATCAAGGTGGAAGATGTAAAGGAGGAGGAAAAAGTTAGGAGGGAATTAAAACAGAATCAACTGGATATAGCGAGTAAGGGAAAGGAGATGGTCTATGATGACTCTAGTCTAGGGTTTCCGGTTTGAACATCTGGATGGCTTGGGATAGTAGTCAACAAGTCAGAACATACCAAATGAATATTAAAAGGGAAGGTAAGTGGAAATAAAACTTAGTTCAACATATTGAAGTCAACCAACATATCCTATTAATAAAGAACAACAAAACCCCATACATAGAAATAGATATAGAAAACACATTTGACAAAAACCCAACCCCTTTCATGATAAAAATACAACCACCTAAGAATTTTAGAAAGAGAACTTCCTAAATCTGATTAAACCCACTGCTAACATCTGGCAACCATCAAAATGTTCTCAGTATCCATGAGACTGTTTCTGTTCTCCCTATTCATTTATTTTGTTTTTTAGACTCAACTGTTGATCGATATATGTCCATTGCCATTTTATGGCCCGCATATTTTTTTAATCCGCACTTAATTAAAATAAAAAATTTCTGCTCTGTGAAAGTCAATGTCAAGAGCATCAGAAGACAAACCACAGACTGGGACAAAATTTTACCAAAAAACACATCTGATAAAGGACGGTTAAACCTCAACAATAAGAGAACAAACAACCCAAAGGCCACACACCCTAATGGACAACTCACCAAAGAAGATACACAGATGGCAAATAAGTATATGAAACGATGCTCCACATCACATGTCCTGGGGAAATACACTGCGAAACAATGAGATTCTACTACATTACCTATTTGAATGGCCAAAATCTGAAACACTGACAGCTAAATGTTGACAAGAATGTGGATGGAACAACAGGAATGCAAAACATTGCTGGTTGAAATGCAAAATACAGACACTATGAAAGGCAAGAGGTTGAACCATCCATACCTTGGCAATGATGCCATCCAGAATTCTTACCTCACCTCCAACCCATCTCTTTGCCTTATCCCTGGATCCCCAGCCTCTGGGTTCAAGTAAAATCATGTATTCTCACCCTGACTGTGAAGAACACATTAGTCTTTGGAGTGAAATCTGAATTAACACCTCCTACAATCACAACCTCTTGCTTGCCAATCCAGTTGTGATAAACTGCCTACCCCAGAAGGAAAAAAAATAAGCATTTTGTGGTGTAACGATGAATCAAACCTGCCTATGGCCTCCAAACTAGCTAGATCCAGAGTGTGATGCCCATCTTCAGTCCCCTCCTTCTAGCAGTCAGTCAGCACCGAAGAATTGTTCAGTGTTGAATGGATATGCATGTCAGTGTGTGGGGTGAGCACTGTATCTTTACCAATCGAATCCACCTTTCAGTTACACCAGCCCACAGAGGGTGATGCTGTCGCTGCGATCAGGAGCTCGTAAGGCTTCTGTACTAGTCGTTGCTGTCTTCAGCCAACAGGGTGATGCCACATGCCACTCTCTAAGTAGAACAGATACCACTGTGACCAAAGCAGCTGTTTGCACTGCTTAGAGGGAATCCCTAACAGTCCTATGTGACTCAGAATATTGACCATATTGAAGACACAATGGAAGACACCTGCTGGCATAAAGGAAGGCAGGCAGCTACTAGTGGCTGCTTCATGCTGATGTCTCAAGTCCTACAAAACACAGTATCTCAGTTACCATGCCCTGACTGGACATAAACTTCGGGTGTTATTTCAACTGTCCATGAAAATACATCCACTTTAGAATTTCATAGGTTGGAAATGATCTGTCCTTCTCATAGGCACTTATATGCCCCATCAGATGTTAACGTGTTGGATATTTGGTCTATTTCTGACTGCAGATTCTGGCTCCAAAATGGAAACTTATTATTAATGGACAATCTTGGAGTTTTCATGATCCAAATCGCTCAGCCAAACCCACTGCACCTGTGCCATAATACAGTTAAAATCATCACCTGAGCACGGGGCTACACTTTACTGGATACCACCCAGGAGGCACGTATAATTTTGCCTGTTAAGTGAAACTTCCAGGTCCCCATGTAGGGAGCATTTTTCTGGATTGATGATGGAAGACATCTTTGTTTTAGTGTGTCCAGCCCCTGAGGATACTGAGCACATCCACCAAGAGAAAAGCAGAGTTAAGACTGCTTTGCCTGGTAATAAATTCCAAACAGGGATGTCCAGCAAGGGAGAACTTAAAGCAAGAGGCCCAACATTTTTAAAGGGGTTTCAACACTTAGCAGGTTATCTACGTTGTTATATAATGCACAGTAGTAAGTGAATGAATTTGGCCCCAGTTCTTTCTGAGGTTGACTTCCTACATCTAGAGTAGTGGTTTTTAACGCTGGCTGCATATCAGACTCATCTGGAAAGCTTCAAAATTAAAAACAGAAACAAACAACAATAAGCAAATTACAGTATACCTGAGACCCACCCTAACCAAATTAAATCAAATTTCTAGGGATGAGCCTCAGCCATTGGTGGTTTTCTTATGTTTGAGTTATTTTAACTCTCCAAGCGACTCTAGTATGCATCCAGGGTTGAGAATCAGGAATCTAGAAGCAGTGGTTTTCAAACTTTAGAATACATCATTATCCCCTGGAGGTGATGAACATGGATTAACTGCTGGGCCCCATATCCAGAGTTTCTGATGGGGCCTGCGCTGAACTCGGAGAATTTGTATTTCTAACAAGTTGCCAGGTGATGTCAATGTTGCTGGTTAGAGGCCACACTTGGAAAACCACTGATCTAGATACAGGGTGCTTGTCAGACTATAATATGTTTGCAATCTGCTGAAAGTGTTAAATTCCGAGTCTAATTCAGTAGGTTGGGTGGGGATGGAGATCTCCAGATCTAAGATGCTTCCATGTAATGCTGAGGCTATTAGTCTGAGGACCATACGTTTAAGCAACACGGATCTCCACCTGCCAGGCATGTGTCATTTTTTAAAATAACCAAGAGAACTAGAAGCTGCTGGGGCAGATCTTGAGGGCCAGTTTTATATTTTTGGAGGACATCTTTCTGCTCCCCTCCCCCCTTCACCTGATCATCTGAGCACACAGTCTCCTGGAGAGTCCTGTGATTACAATTCGGGAGGGGGCAAGAGTAGGTTTATGGCTGTGAGTATGCAAACATGAAGCTTATTCTTGTATTTTTATTATTAATTACTAGAGGCCCGATGCACGAAATTCATGCAAGGGCCTCGGCCCTCGCAGCCCCACCTGCCTCGGTTGGCCCTTGCGGCCCCAGCTTCATCCGACAGGTTGTCCAGATGGTTGTTCTGCTGTTCGGTCTAATTAGCATATTAGCTCTTTATTATACAGGATTGTATTATTTTCCATATGGACAACTGTAACCCTACTTTTGCCCCACCTTGTAAAAATAAGAAAAAGAGACCCTCAGATTCCTGTATTATTTCTGACAGGGAAACTAATTTCTGTATAAATCAGTACTGACATAAATACAACTAAAGGATAAATTACTAGAGAAATAGAGATACATGGTCAAAAGAAGTAAAACAAAAAGCAACATGGACAAAATGATGTCATATGGCACCATCCTTAGCGATATTAGATGTAGTAAGATGACAGAAAAACTGGTAGGTAAATGATAAACTGGTTTTGATTTGCTCTTTACAAGCATCATAGCATTTACAGTTTCAGAACATAAAGAAAATAACCTGCTCATCCGTTTAGCCCCAGACTAAGTCCGATTTGACCAGTAAGTTTTACCTAAGTTTCAAACAAATACGGAAACAAAACAGATGATAAAAAGAACGGTAAACTTTTTATTACTAAGGCTAACATTTCAACAACACTGGTTTCCACTGTGCATCACGTTTATGAATATTACATTTTTAGCTATGAAATAGCTGAAAATCATTGAAGTACTTCCTATATTTATATTTCAAACACTGAACTGAAAGAAAATGAAAAAGCCTGAACATCTGCCTGATCTATTTCACAAACAATAATGATCTGTCATTGTTTGAGATGAAATTTTCAGAGCCCTTTCACTGATTCCTAATCTATATTCTTAGTACTGTATTCAATTTGTGCCACCAATTTCAAGGTGCAAGATGACTCTGACTTTACTATCCCATTGCAATCTTTTCAGGAAACCTTTTTAGTGTTATAAATTGTCTTAAGGATGACTCTGTTGTCTATATAAAAGTTACTTGCCATTTTGCAATATCGTGAGACAATGTATGGGTTGTGCAACTATCTCTATCTATAGACCCACCTACCTACCTACCCATATGAAAGGAAAGCAAAAGCATTACCTTCCTTAAGAGTTTACAGAAACACACTCACAAAAATTCAAGCCGTGTGACATATAACATAACTTCTACATACTACTGGGTGCACAAAAACACAGTGCCCCATCAAATAAATCCTATCTCGATTTCCAAGACCCTCATACCATCCTGCTTTCAAATACCAAAGAGTACACACAATAGAGGTACACTCTGAGAAGACCTCAAAATCCTTCACACCTCCCTCACCTACTGAATGCAGCCTAAAACACTGAGCGTCAGGAGGATGGCTGCTTCAATAGGATAAAGTTATAACCTATCCCCTGTCCCGCGGGCCACCTAACACATGGAAAAGAAAGAAACTGTCAAGAATGATGAAAAAGCCAGAACTGGCCTGAAGTCTACTCTTAGGATGAATAACAACAAACACGCCAATGAACCCCCAAACAACCCGATTCCCTAGTCCACAATCTCCATCGAACCCTAGTACCATCTTAACCTTAGTGCTCGCCCCAGATCCTTTTCCCTCTTACAGGTCAGGGACGTACCCACAAAAGAAAAGAACTTTGTCATTGACAGAGCTGATGTTTCCTGCCTCTTAAGACACCGAACCCAGACACTGGATTTGAAAAATGCCCAATTTACATCCTGTGGAGTCTACCCAATCCCATCACGGAGTTTCTATTAAAAACCCAGAAGCAGCACACAAACACGTCCTCAGAATAGTTCCAGCGCAGGCTCCCCTCACCCACAGGTATGCTGAGCTTGAGGCGGTGGCCAATGGCTCGCCCAGCACAATTCCTGCGGCTTTCCACTGTGTTTGCCACCCCAGTTTCTGCTGAGACTCCGACCGAGAAACTTAATTTCAAACACACCATCACTGAAGACATGTCCACCACTCATTCACCCAACGGTGAATATTAAAATGCAAAACACACAAACAAAAAGTAATGTTAAACCCCAAATACCAAAAGTAAACTCATTTTGGGGTACCCGAAAGACGAGAAAACGAGGGAGTTGGGAAACGGAAGCTTCTTTCAGATGAAACCTCCTCCCAAACTGCCTTTGGGGGTGCAAGTGTCAACCTCCAAAGAACTGCCTG